>JAOSBK010034894.1:0-24335 GCA_027568895.1 Erythroxylum shatona | reverse complement strand
AACACTTTTATACTAGGTGTAGGAAATCTAAAGAGGTCATAGAATTAAGTTATGGAGGATCATTCACCTCAGGAGAAACTTAGGTTCTTGCCAAGAAAAGTTAATAGAGACTCCCTTATTGTTCACCCCGCCGGGATGTTCTAAACGTTGGAGCCCTCAGGTGGAACATTACATTGGTGAGATATTTTATAAATAAAAGGCTTCCTTTCCTTTTAATTAGGAGATGAGCTAAAGCTACCTAAGGCAAGCTTGGCCTTGAGACTTTTTTAAAGGATGGGTTTTTTTCTTCTTTAGATTCACATGTTGAGCAAGTATGAATAAAGTATTGGAAATTGATTCTTAATATATCCAAGGCAAGGCAATCTTACTCTAGAAGTGGAAACTAGGAATGATTTTAAACATAAACAACAAGAAGAGAATTCTCATATGGGTGAACTTCCATAACATCCCCTTTGAAAATTGGTTTATAACTAGTTTGAGTCACTTAACTAGCTTTGAGAAAACATAGGTGTTTAGGTGCAAATACAATAGGAATTAGAATGATTGGATATATTAAGATCCATTTTAGAGGTGGGGATTGAGAGGAAAACACCATATTCACTCAATATAAAGAGGCTGACTAAAGATGGAGTGTTGATGGATTTGAAAATAAAATTATCATATCAATGGAAGCCTCCGACTTCTAAGGAGATAGTGAAGGGAAAGGATAAGCAGGTATAGTAGCCAACAGGTAGATCTGTAATTATTGATGTTGATCTTTAAGAGAAGAATTCCAAAAAGGAAAAAAAGGGAGACCTCAAAGACACTTCAGGGTAATAAATATAACTTAAAAGGAAACATAAGTGTGATTGAAGATTATTCAAAGGAGCTTAGTATAAAAGGTGGTGATGAATCAACTATTTAATTCTGCAAATGAGGAATACAAACACTGGGATATTCTAGAGAATACTAATAAAAGAAAATGAACAAAACTTATCTGTTCTTAAATGGAGGGATAATAAAGTGAGCTTAGATCTTAATAGTCTTAATGTAGAACCTATACTAATGGTGGGAAGAATGGTAGTGAAATGTATAAGGAGAATATTTTGTGGATGTTACTAGGGAGAAACCTACAAGTAAAGCTAAAAAGAAAATGCCCAAGGCTTAGATTCTTCTCCATAATTATTGTGTGGAATGTTAAACATATGAATTGCCCCAACATGGTAGGAATCTTGGAGATTAGATTAAAAACTAATAAGCTCAACAATTGAAATTGGATATTTGGTAAAGAATGAAACCTTATCTCTAGCCCATTACAATTGTAGAATTATAATAATGTATGACTTTGGCAAAAGTAAAATCCAGCAGTCTATAATGTTTAACTAATTCTAAAGGAGTAACTTCTAGAAGAACCAGATTTCTTTGATTTCCTCAATTTAAAGTTTATGGATTATTGTTAGGGACTTTAATAGCACTTTATTGGCTTAAGAGGCTAAAGGTGATAAAATTGAACAAAAGAAATGCGAATGGAGAGATTGGGAACTATTTTAGTGTAGCTGCTCTTAATAATCAGGGGTATAATGGGGATTTCTTCATGAAGCAACAAACAAGGTGATAGTTGGCTAAATAGAAAGAAATTAGATAGAGCTATTATTAATAATCATTGTTTTGAGAAGTATATTGTATATGGAATTGATCAATTACTCTAAATCCCTAGAATATCCATTATTCATTAATGTAACAAAGGACTAGAATCAATTGGTTAAAACATGGGGAAAATAACACTAAGTTCTTTTACAATATTGTCTTAAGCAGATATAACATAAATAAGATATGCTTTTTGAAGAATAGTTGAAAGGATGATATTTATAACTAGGAGGATCTCAAAGAATTAGCCCTCTCATCTTTTAAGGGCACATTAGGGAGTTCTGACAACAAGTAAGGTGTTGTGGAATATTTGAAGGAAGTAATCTCAAATCCTCTTTCACAATAATAAAAGGAGAAAAATCATTAAACCTTTTAGTCCCGTGGATATTAAATAAGCTATGTTTGATATAAAAGTTGACAAAGCTCTAGGCCCCGATGGGATGAATGCCTTTTTCTTTCAGCATACTTGGAACCTTACATATTAAATGGTAACCACTTCCATCTTAGAATTCTTCAAGAGTGGTAAGTTGTTTAAAGAGCGAAACAAAACCTTAGTTTGTCTCATTCCTAAGGTTCCAAATGCCATCTCTATAAGTGAATTTAGACATATTTCTTATTCAAATGTACTATAGAAGATTATTTCTACATAGATTTCTTAAAGTTTAAAGAAAGTACTAAAACTAGTTATTTATCCAACATAAAGAGCATTCATTAAAATGAGGAGTATAAGGGATAACCTGTTAATAGCTCAAGAACTTTTTATAAGTTACAAGGGCATGAAATTGTTGAAAAGTTGCTTAATTGACTAATTAGAGTTTTGTATTGGATATATTACAAGCTTTTAGGTTCCTAAGTTTGTATCTTGGGTTAAACAATGTATCACTTCTATTTACTATGCAATTCTAATAAATAGTAACTTACCATAACATTTCATGGTGCAAAGAGCCTGAGAGAAGTGAACCCATCATCCCATCATTTGTTCATATTATGTATTGAAATGTTGACAAGAATGCTTTCTAAAGGAATTAAGGAGAGTGGTAACTTTACCTATCACTACAAATGTAAGAGGCTAAAACTATTTCATCTCACATTTGCTAATAATATTTTATTGCTGATTGGTGTTAATCTTAGTTCTATTTAGCTCATTAAAAATACCTTGCATTTTTATCAGTTATTGGGGCTCTCCACAAATCTAGACAAGATATCCTTGTATGTCTCTTTTGATTCTCTTGATTAGGCTAATATTTCTTCCTAAACATTTGGCCTTATTGTCCTTAATTTTCCTTTCAAGTATTTAGGAATTCCTATATGTAGTAAAAGAACAACCTATAATGATAGCCTACCTTTCTTTTATTCAATAAACAAAATAGATAATTTGACCAATAGGTTTCTTTCATAAGCAGGTTGGCTCCAACTTATTTTAGTTGTGTTAGAGAAATTACATATTCATTAATGTAGTCATTTGTTCTTATGACTCAACTTAATTAAAGAAATAGAAAAGTTATTAAGAAAATTCTCATGGTTGAGTAGCTTAATTAAAGTCACTAAAAAAATTCAAATAAAGATATGTTTACCTAACTAAGGAGAAAAGATGATTGGTTATAAAATTTATAAGATTGATCAACAAGATGTTAACCACCACAAAAATTTGGAAGTTATTTATAGACTTTGAATCCATATAGGTTAAATGGATGCATTCCTACATAATTAACAATAAGACCTTCTTGAGTATAAAGGAAGATCCTAGTAACCTAGTTATTAAATCAGTTGCTCAAAATGAGGCCACTATAATTCAAAGATGTAAATTAAAATAGGCACTGAGAGGAAATCTTGGTTCTAGTTTGATAACTGGAATAACTTAGGACCTCTTTATAAATTGCAAGGTGTATACAATCTCAATCTCCTTTTCCCACAATCAGCTAAAGTTGCAAAAATCTTTATAGAGGGGGAATTGCATTATAGATTCAAGGCCTTCAATTACGTTTTGAATTAAAATCCAACTTGTAAACATATAATGGATTAAGAAGACAAAATGAAATAGTGGAGGTAAAAATTTTGTTGATTCATTAAAAAAATTCTTTATCAGGTTATTTAGAGAACCTAATAAAAATATGTCCTAAGAAAATTTAATATGGTTAAGAAAACAACTCTCCTAAGTCCTCTCACTTATTTTGGTTAGAAATAAAGAATAACTTGCAAACTTTTGATAAGGTGAAAGGGATTTTCCTAAGTTAGGACTCTTGCAAGTTTTGTAACTTAACTCCTGAGACTTAAGAACATCTTCTCCTTCGATGCCATTTTTCTTAAAATTTTTAGCATCAAGCTTAGAGAAAATGTAGATAATTTCAATTTAGATATAACTAGACACAATTCTTATCTAGGAATAATCTTCTCCTTCGATGCCATTTTTTTTGAAATTTTTAGCACCAAGCTTAGAGCAAATGTAAAGAATTGCACTTTATATATAACTAGACACAATTCTTATCTAGGAATAAACATGTAAGATACACACATAAAGGTGATTTAAGCACCTTCAAACTTGTGTTAATAAGTTAAATTTAACTTTATGGAAAGAGAGGAATGGAAGGTGCTTCAGGAATAAAAATCATAATCATCAAATGATTTGCGAAAACACATTCAAGTGGATTAGAGAACAACTATTGGCCAAGGAGATACTTCAATACATGAGCTTCAAACTTACTAAAAGTTCACATTTGCTTCATAGAAAAATGATGACGAGGTACACTTTAACTCCAATTCTTGTGATAGTGATATTGATCTGACATATAAAAAACTAGTAGAAACTCATACAAATTATGAGCATGAAAAGGAAGAAGTTATCTTCCAAACTCAAAGAGATTAGAAACCATTTAAATGCTTGTATAAAAGAAAATGAATAAGAGTAAATTACAAAGCATCAAAGAATCTAATAATGTTATTATTAATGGTAAGCTTATATTAGGCCCATTAAAACATAAAAATGAGATATTGAAAAAGAAGTTTAATGCTTTTAAAGATTCATTTTGCAAATTCAATAAAAGGAGTGAGAAACTTGAAAGCATGATAAGAGTTCAAAAAAGTGTAAATGATAGATATGGGATACGATAAAACTATATAAGTAAATACAATGTCAAAATTACATTTGTTAAGGGAAATATTTATACAGTGAAGAGCCTTTCCTTAATGATAAATAGTCGATATCCAAAAGAGGAATCCTTATCATACATATATAGACTATCAAGAAATTCATGTAAGCATCTACATCACTATTACACCAATGCATATCATTCATATAACATGATATGCCATTTTTGTAATACTTATGGAAGTATTGATAGATTTTACTTCCTCAAACAAAGAATGTCAAGTAACTCTTAAAAATTTGAGTAAAAAGAAGGAGACTAACAACCAAGGAACTAAGTTTGTAATTGATATTGATTATTTTGCTTTGTATGTCTTTAAGAAAAAGAATTTCTCTAGGTTAATTTTTCACTTAAAAAATATATAGAGGACTTAATAGGAAAACTCTTTTCATTAAAGATTCTATACATGTTATTTTTTTATAAATATAACCATCTTGCCTCTAAAGGATTTTAAGATGATGTTGTGGGTCTATTTAAGGATTTAAAGAAATTAGCTTTCAAAAAAAAACAAGAATGATCACTAAAACACCTTATAAATAGCAAATTGTTGAACCAAATGAGGGAGAGAAAAAGGATGAGAAGCTTTAAATGGATTTAAAATTCAAGAATAATCATATTTTGAATAAAATCAAAGGTGTTTTTTAAAAAAGGAGTGATTACTATATCTCATTTTAGAATATATCATACCTTATTTTTATCTTTTCACAAGTATTCTCAATATTATGTTTTGTGTATGTTTATGTGCTAGATTTCAATCAAGCCTTAGGGAGTCCCACCTCTTGAAAATGAGTAAGTATAGGTTTTGCATAACTGAGAAAGAATTAGGTATGATTGATGGGAATTCTATATAACAAGGAGCCTCTTATATGACTTAAATTAAAATTTAATCTTACCTAGTTGATGTATTATCTATTTTAATATATTAATTTGATTTTTAAGATTGATCCTTAAGTTTTCAGGTCACACTGGCTAAGCTATATCATATTATGTCTAATCATTATCCTAAAAAATTAATAATTTTGTTTGTTCAGTAAGATTGTTCTTGTTCATTGTACTAGTCGACCACTTACTCATATTAGTTGACCAATTTTATTTGATGGTTGATCAATATCCCAAAAAAATTATATTGGTTGAACAACACATGAAATTGGTAGACCAATGTCATTGAGTGGTTAACCAATATAGTTAAATTTTAAAAAGGAAACCTAGCTCCCTTCTTTTCTCTTTAAATTCCTCATTTCTACTTTCTCCCTACTGTTGCCATATTCTTACCACTTCCTCTCCACCTTCAAGCATCCATCTTCATTGCTACACACAAGAATGATCTCTTAGAGCACTTTATGTTCTAGAGTTCTTAAAATCACCCCTTGATCTCTTAGAGCACTTTACGTTCTAAAGTTCTTAAAATCACCCCATCATCTTTGCTAACTCTCCTCCTTCCCTGGTGAACCTTATATGACACAGTTATCTTTAATGAAGCCATCTACCTCTTCAAGGCATGATTCCATCAACTTTAGTGATCAATTAACCCATTTCAATTTTGGGTAAACATTAACATCACATGATTTGGAATGTTTTTAAAAAAATTATCAATTTTTTCTTTCAATTATTGATCACTTTACCTTATTTTGATGCTTTTAAACATGTTTATGCATTCAATTTCACAATATTGCATTAAGATTGAATCAAATTGCAAATTGAGTGAATTAGGTTTCATAATTGGGGTTTTTTTTTTAATTTCTTATGTATTTTTGTTACTTTTTCAAATTGATGCTTTATTGGTGAAATTGAAGGTTGACTTAAGGTTTTCAAACTCATAATTACATTTGACTATGTTTTAATTTTACTTAATTAAACTTTTTGACATTTTTAACTATTGTCATATTTTTAAAATTACTTAAAATTGGGCAAATGTTTTATGAAATTTGTGGATGGTTATTTCAATTAGGAATATTTAATCTTATTAATTCATAACCCTGTTGAGTAATTTCAACCTGGAGACAGTTGGAAAAATTGGAAAATTTTTAATTAGATAGCATATGGCTCACTTTCATAAAATCAAAACTATTGCATTCTTATTTTAAAATTATTTCATAAGAAATGATAAAAAAAATCAAAACCATTCAACGATTGATTTCAGTAACTAAACTTATTGTTTTTCTTATCATTTTCAAAATACCTTATTTTTTAATTTTTCATCAAAACCTACCTATTTCATAATTTATCTTACATTTCCTTATATAATTGCACACTACTTATTATGACGAATGGGGAATTGAAGTTTGAGAGATTGAAACTTTAGAAATTTATGAAAGTGTTTTCTATACATGTGCTCTTAACCTTTTAAATTATAGGTATCCATTATTTTGGGTTTTTGTTTCCATCCTTAAAGTACATCACACATTTTCTTCCCATTGTAAGAACTAGAGGCAACTCCACTATTATATCTAAGAGATTTACTCAAGGTAGGACCTACTTTCCCTTACTAAGTCTCAAAGGACTTAAAATAGATCTCTAGTTCCTCCCTTTCCTATGCCTAGTTCCACTCAAAAGGATGAGTACTTTGATATTCACTTTCCTCAGTTTACAAATTATGCTTTATATGATTTACATGATAACCATGTCATTTCCATATCCTGTGTAGAACAACTTGTTATTGGCTTTATACAAATTTTCATTAGTTAAGGGTGGGAATCTCGACTAACCAATACTTGTCATATAAGCCTAAAAAATGTTAAGTTATTTACTATAACCTTTGAGCTTGAATAATCCAAGATAAAACTTACCTTTTCTTTAAAGTCTAAGGTATAGACATTCATCTAAATAGTGATCTCATTAAAAAAATCATTGGTATGCCTATACCTAAACACTATTCACCTTGTGATTAACTTACTAAATATCATGTAAGTCCTCATCTGTCAACTCGATTCAAAACTATCTTCGAATTAGATTCTATGACTGAAGTTACTAGGAAGATTAATAATTTTTGTGGTCTTAATGCTATTCCTAAATTTTGTCATTTTTCATCAAGTAAAACTTTGTGACCATTTTATGTGTCTAGGACATGATAACATTTGGTTCTATCCGCCCTTATGTTAGGGGAGAACATTCATCTTGGTAATTTCATTCTACATAATATAGTGCATTTTAATTATGTCAAAAAAAGAAACAAAATATGCTCTAATGATTAGCCTAATCTTACAAAATTTTCATATCCCTTCTACCAAATATGAGATTGATCTGGATTTCTTCTTTGATTTTGCTACACTTAACCATATGGGTTACCAGTTAGTTGATGGTCACATGACTCGACCATATTAACAGTAGCATCTGCAACATTAATGGTTTGTACCACTACACAAGGCTTCCTCATATAACAATGGTTTTGATGATTCTTTACTTAGTCTTAATATTAATTTACCTACAAATGATAGGGCTACTACCTTGAAAGAGAAAATGAATAAGATGTATTTTCATTAATTAATATGAACAATGTACATAGCCTATTTATAGTTTCTTTAGGTGTAAAAATACAAAGGAAAATATCTTATCATAACTAAATAATTATAATTGCATGATTATAGTGCTAAAAATATGTAGGACAATAATATGAAATTAGTAGGACAGTAATATGAAATCACTAAGACTATGGGGAATATTATACAAAATATTCAAGTCTTATCATCCCCCTTAAGCTTAGGTGCGAAATAATAGTGATCTTGTTTTGATGTTTATGAAAGGCAGTGAATGTGAGAGCTTTGGTCTTGACGTTGATAATTCATGTTATACTAGGATATGATGGATGAAGAGAGCTTTCTTTGCCACCAATTCTTGAACACAATAATGTCTATTTTAATATACTTTGTGTGAATATGAGAAATTAGATCTACAAAAATGTAGCACTAAGATTATCACACCATAAGGTGGGTTTGAGATCAGATAAGTAAATTTCACCTAGAAGAGATGTGGTCCAACATAATTTTGTAGATGCAAACATAATACTTATATATTTAACCTCAGTACTAAAATGAACAATAATAGGATAATAAGATTATATCCTATGAAAATTTAGTAACTGGAGATAGAACAATAATCATTAAGGAAGCCAACCCAGTCAACATTAAAGTAAGAAGTGAAAGTAAGGGTTGAGCCTTTGGTTAAGTGTAGGCATGAGAGGTTGTTGAATGCAAAGATTAAAGAATCCATTTAACTGCAGTCTAGTGAACATCTATAGGGTAATGAAGGAAATGTAAGACCTTATTAATAGCAATTTGAATATCAAGAAGAGTGAGAAAAATGTACTAAAAGAGCACCAATGGTGCTGTAGGATCATAGAGGGGAGTGTTGTGGTTTTTAGAAAGAGCTAGATGGGATTTATAAGTGTTGGCATATGTTTGGAATTTGCAAGATAGGTACAAGTAAGAAGATCTTGAGTGTACCCTGTTTATGTAAGAAGAAGGCCATTTGGTAAGGATATGGCTTCAATACCAAGGAAGTAATGTAAGATATAGTAGTAAGAGTAGTAGTAGATTATCTCATCCCCCAATTCTTCTTAAGCCTCTATTTTTTCCTCATATAGTATGTAATTACGCTTCTCACAATAGCATTTCAGTGTCTCCCCTTAACATGTCCAAACCACCTATGTGTTATCTCTCTTAATTTTTTAATAATACTAGCTACATTTAATCTGTCCCTTACCATTACATTCCTGACATTATCTTCTAGTAAGGTTGCATATCCAATAGAGCATCATCATCTCTATCACCATTAGTTTATGACTATATACTTGTTTGATGGGCCAACACTTTGCTCCATAAAGCATGGCCGACCTAATTGCTAAACGATAGATTTTACCTTTAAGCTTGAGTTATATCGTTTTTTCATATAGAACTCTTGAAGCACTCCACCATTTAAGCCACCCTAATCTAATTTGGTGAACTAAGTCTTCACTAATCTCTCCATTGCTATGGATAAATTATTTATGAGATAAATAGTAGTGGTAAAGACTTCAAACCAAAAAATTTAGGAAGAGAGGCATGAATAAGAAGATTGAGACCAGTTTTTATTATGTGCCAAATTTTGCATTTAGTGAATCCATTTTGTTGGGTAGTATGAGGTAAGAGACATGGTATAACTCTCCATAAGTGTTTAGATATTGAGAGAAAGGGCCTTTTATGAGTTCGTTAGCTCTATCATATTGAACAGTCTTAATGGTCATGAAAAGCATGTTTTCAATGTGAGTTTGGTAGTGGTGAAGGAGGTGAATGACTTGTGATTTATGAGCTAAAAGGTATATAAGACAAGAGGAAGATAATGAAATAATAATACCTAGAGATACAGAGAGATGGTGCAGGAACCCAAATGTCACAATATATTAATTATAAAGGCTTTGTAGACATATGAGATGACAAAGGAAAAGATATTCATGTAGTTTTTACGTTAAGAACATGAAGTATATAATTTTATTGTATAAGACCCAGTAGATAAAGTACTAAATAACCAAGAAAGAGTTTTATTACAAGGATGTCTAAGAAGACGATGCTAGATGTCAAAGGAAATATGATAGGTTGTAAGAGCAACGGGATTACTAAAAGCTTAAAGGATCTATGTAAGGTATCTAATATAGTAGATGTTACTCACGAGAAGCAATGTCTTGGTTCCTAGACCCTTCATAATATAACTAGACGGTTTAACTTAATGAAAAATAATTGTCTTTAATAAATTTCACAATAAATAAAAGATTATTTGTGAGTTTTAGGATAATCAAAATATCATGAAAAAAGAGGTTTAGGGTCTGTGGAGAGAGTTAATGTGCAGTTGATGTGATGGCCAATATTTATGAGAAGGTTGTGTCTTTCACATGGTTCCATAGATTCAACTAGTTGTAGATTAAGAGTCATGTAAGAGGTTAGAGCTATGTTTGCTAGTCATTTAGCTACATCACTTAAAGTAATATAAGTATTGGTGGGTTATTATGAAGGTTTACAGAGGAAAAACTAGTTTAAAGGTAATTTGAAGAGGTGACTTAGGCATTACGATATTTAAATACTTAAATTGGCAGCTTAAAAAAAATATGACCCCCACATGTAGCAAATTTGGCATTTAGAAGCGTTGTTTGTGTAATTAGGCTACATTGGTGATTGGGTTGGGTTAAAGGTTATTGGTTGTAGTGAAGATGGACTATAGTTTGGGCCTATTTGATATGATGAAATATAATATCAATTGGTGTATGGTGAGTTTGGATAATAGTTACCTAGCTTGTCCTCTATTAATTGCTACGACGGTGGTTGCCTCGTTGGCCATTATTGCCTCATTGATCATTGTTACTGTGAGTTTTGTCATCAAGATTTAGAGCCCCTGTAAAGGAAATTTTAATTAGGTGAATCGATGCTGGGGGTTGGTAATTATGGAGACATTATTTATGGAGGAGGAGCTTAGTGTAAATGTCTGAGAAGGAAGGTGGAATGTTGTAGTTGTCCATGGTGGTGACTAAGGATTTGACTCTGATATATGTTTGTTAAGATAAAATAAAACAAGACCCTTATAAGAAGTTAAATCCCTGATAACGATGAGGTCTTCAGTGCTAACTGAGAGAGTTGATAATTACTTTCTGATAAGTGAGCTGCCTTTTTTAACAGTATGGAGATGACGCTGTAAGAGTGATCCATAAATGGTGTTTAGCTGAAAAAAATGAATTTCTAAGGTTTTCTAAAGGGCACGAGATATGGTGTATCCCAGAGCTAGAAATATAACAGTAAAAGAAAAGGTTATAGTTAGAAAATAATAGATGAGTTGATCCATTTTTCACCACTAAAGGAATTTGGGATATTTGTGGTTAGAGGTGGATATGTTAGTATTTAGAGATGGTAGAATGATAGTAATGAAACTAGTTATGTTGGTAATTCGGAGTGTTGTGATTACTTGTGTTTGATTTATGGTGTTTGGTGTTAGATTCGTAGTTATGATGTTGATGGAAAACAATATCTTCTAGATGATGTATGGAATGGGTGGGAAGGAAAGAATTAGTAATGGGTGTTTAATAACATAAAAGAGCAATGTATAAATTATATTTTCATTGATGGAAAGGAATAATAGATGTAACCTATTTATACAATTTCTCTAGATGTAAAATGGGAAAGAAAAATATTCTATCATAATTATATGATTATAGCACTAGAAAATATATATGAGAATATTATGAATTACTAAGATTATAGGGAGTATTTTTTAGAATCTTTAATTCTTATCATATCAAATGAATGCTTCATAGATCTCCACTCGATGCTCGTCTATTAGTTATTGAGTATTATTTTAGTTAATTATAAGATGATCTTGACTCTTTCCATGAAATCAATGGGGCATCATTTTGGTGAATTATATCACTTGATCCAGTCTCGCTTTCCTCCACTAGATAGCTGACTTTTTATGTTTCCAAAAAAGGGGAAATAAATTTAGTGTATTAGATTAAGGGGGAGTATTATATATGCATATATTTATTAATTATTACATATGTTTAGTAATTAAATATATTATTTTAATCATATAATTTGAACTTAATAAGTCTTTGAATCTTATCATAACTATAAGTAATCTTTCAAAGTTTAAATTGTAACCTTAATATCATATCAATTGGAACCTAATACGTTTAACCGAATTACTCAGTTAAATCTTATAGGATTGTGTTACCAATTTATGAGTCTCTCTTTTAGGTTTGACCCTAATTCGAAAGATTTATATCATCCTATCTCAATCTCTACCTATGAAATATATAATATTCTTAGGTTATAAGAACATAAATAAAACACATAATTAGATCACAATATATCAAACAACCACTTGCATTAATAAAAAAATAAAATCATATCAAAGTATTAACATAAGGTTCAACTAACCTAAATAATGATTGGAGGTTTAGTTACACATGATCAAATACGAAATCAAACATACGTAAACAAAAATATGAGTTGAAAATAATGAATTCATAATTCTAAATCTCCCTGATTGTTTTGTATCAAATGTTATTGCTATGTATAGGCTTGATCTTGTATTTCAATGGATCTTTCGGTGATTTCTTCATGTTTTCTACTTCTTTAGACCAAAAGCGCGTCTAGAGAATGAGTTCCACATCTAAAATTGCCTCCCCCGTGTATGCTCTTCCTAATTGCCTTCAAAACCTTGCTTTTATATAAAATTCTAGGTTTTTGGTTGATACATTGTCTTGCACATAGCTTTGCATTAGACCGTGCATAATTGGAATTTGTTGGTTATCGCAAAAGTGCAAAGTCATGATGCATGACTGTGCATTCCTTTAGATTTTTCAATTCTTCATTTTATGTTGTGTTTTGATCTGAATTTATCTTCTTTAAGTCCATGAAGGTAATTATCACTTATAAACACACTTGCGGCTCATTAATTACCAAATATACAATAAAAGTATAAAATATCAAGCAAAATACATCTAATATGGGTGTAAAAGTATAGTCACTTAGCATCTATCAGTGGACCAAAACATAATGAATACGAAATCTTAAGTATTCAATGTCTATTAGTCAACTAATATGCTACACTAGTAGACCAATATCTTGCAACTAACAATTGTAATGGCTAGTTTTCAGCTTCAACAACTAGTTGAGTCCTAAAACCCTATAAATATATGTTTTCTCATTAGTTCTTGCATAAAAAATCATTCGGGTATTTTTACACACCTATTTCTAAATTTTGCAAGCATTTAAGCATTCATGGTCTCAATTTTAGTGATTGAGCCATATATCTTTATCAAAGTTCTCGAGTGATTTCTTTTGAGTTGTAAATTTTGTTATAAATGGCTTAGTCTTCACTTTATATAAAGTTTGTGAAAAGAGTTTCTCATTACTTGTGGAAAACAAGAATCTTGTAAAACAGTTCCTTTTCCCCTTGTTGAAAGAAGAGATTTAGTGGAAGTTTCAAGAAGTGTGTTGGAGAGTGGATATAGGTAAGGGTTATTTGTCGTACCATTGTAAATTGGTCTATCTTTCTTCTTCTTGTAGTCTTTAAATTAATTTTTGAGTGTGTTATATGATTTACATTAAGGTGCTTTTCATCATATATTGATTCTTGTTCAATTTCATTTATTAGATAAGAAATAGTTGTTTAAATTTACTAACACCTAATTTAGGATCTCCTCTTGGGTACCTTTAGGGATCAACAAAAGAGATGCAAATTTGGCATTACCATGGCATAGGCTAATTTATGTAAAACATATATATTTTTTCCTTAGTGTTTAGTGTTTTTTATTCTTTTCTATTTTTAAATATCTTATTTTAGTAATTCTATGTTATATTTTTATTCAATTGCGAAAAAATTTCCTTAAGATGAGATTTATCAAGAAATGGAGAAGATTTCAAGCCAAAAACATAAAGAAAACACAATTCTTGATTGGACATGGTCAAGTGCTAATTTGTGTCCTTATTTGACCACCTAAAGATGAAGAAACAATTATAAACAAGGCATAGATGGAGATTGTCTGGCAAAGAGAATCTTTGAAGAGTTAGATAGGTTTAGGCATGATCGCGTCTTGGTGCATAGCCATACTTAGAAAACTTACAAAGGAGATACACAAACTATGGTGTAGATTTATCAAAGCTTGTATCCCTCTTTAGAAAGATACAAAAATACGCATTACATGATACACAAGATTTCTTAGACCATTTCTTAAGTGGACATAACATATATAAAGTGCAAAAACTAATTTGAATTATCTTTGATCAATTTATGTCAATTTTTTATTGAAAACCTAATGTTTATTAGGAGGAACAAGAACCCTCAAGAGATCGAGTTTAAGGCAATTCTTTTGCGGAGAAGAGGATTAGAGATCATCCCAACGTGTTGATTTGTTAGTGAAAACATGATTTATCGCTAATTATATTATATGTTTAGATATGAGAACTGTATTCTATCATTATAACAATTGATTCATATTATTTATAAATGGGATTTATTTTTGTGAAATATATTTAAATATTCTTAGTGCATATTTAATTATGTTAGCGATTCGTTGTAATATTAAATAATATGTGGACTATTTTGGTATTAGTATCAATCCTTTCATGGATTTTCATATAACCTAGTTCACTTTTCGGGGATTTAATTGAATAGAGATACTAATTAATCAACTTGAGAATAAGTGGTTGTTTCTTGAGTTAGCTTACAAGAATTTCTACCGATCTAGATTATAAATACCTTCTAATTTTATTAAATCATAACTATAAAGATAATATTAGGGGGAATCCTTGTCTAAACATGACGTACATCTAAATTTCTTACTTGATTAAGTACTTTATGCCAATCTTCTTGGTTATTCCTTTATTTATATTTTATTTCATTTTGTTTTACCAATTATTCATCAATTTATCCATCTATTTCATTTCTTTAACTATTTAGTAGTATGAAAGTGATATAAAAAGTTAGCATCTTTGTAAGATTGATACCTATTTAATACTATATTACCTATTAAGGATAGATGCACTTATTTGAGTTTATAAGTAAATATTTTGTAAAGAGGGAAAACTGAAGTAGTAGAAAATACCACATTAAGTTTTTAGCATTGTTTTGAAGAAGAAATTATTGTTTAGAAAACTCAAAAAAATTAATCTGGTATTTTCTATTTCTTTGTTTATGTCTATATTCTTTCTTTATCTTTAATTCTTTATTTTATGTGCTTTGTTTACTTTGATTTTAGGTATTCTTTCATTTTGTGTTCTTGGTTTTCTTTGACTTTAAGTGTGAACTTAGTGTATGATAAGGAGTAGAGACTCTATTCTCTTTAAAGGAGAACTAGAGCTCGAAAGAATATTTTCTTAGATAAAAAGAGAATAAACTAAGCAAGAAGACTAAGACATGCAACCTCTGGAATAACAACATATGATCATGCTAAAATATGCAAAGTCACCTCTAATAGGGGATGCAATATAGTATTACAAGACTAAAAATTAACAAAAATACTTTGAGGTGAAGCCTAATATGACTCAAATGCTACAACAATATGTTCAGTTTAATAGTTTAGCAAATGAAGATCAAATGCACATATTTGCAAATTTTTAGAGATTTGTGACATCTTAAGATCAATGGAGCTATCAAAGATACAATAAGGCTAAGTTTTTTTCTATTTCTATTAAGGGATTGAGCTAAGTAATAATTGAAGGCATTACATGTAGCCTCAATTACAACCTAGGACAACCTAGCATAAAAATTCTTAGCCAAATATTTTCTACTAGAAAAGACAACAAAATTGAGGCACTTTATATTTGCTTACCTATAGTTTAACAATAAAATATTATATTAGATGTGGGAGAAGATATAATGATATAATGAGGAAGTTTCTATGAGATGACCTAATAATATAAATGCAGGTTCAAACATTCTAAAATTGTCTAATATATTCAATGAAGAAGATGATTTTTGCATTAGATGATAGAAATTTAGAGGCATCTACTGAGCTTATTAAAGATATGCCCACAAACAATTATTGTTGGCAATCAGGAACAATAATAACTAACAATTTAGCATATATACACAGTGTGAATGTAAATGACCTTATTAAACGCTTAAGTAGAGTCCTTGAAAAGAAATGTTGATAACCTGAGTACACCAGAAAAACCAGTTCAAGTGATGGTTAGTGAGCTATATTGGGGAAAATATCAAAGAAATGATTGTTAAAGTGGAAGCCTTATAGCTGAACCAATAGAGCAAGTTGACTCTAAGGAGATTTTCTGATGGAAAAATAACCCATATAGTAACACCTATAATCTAAGAGGAGGAATCACCCACATTTCTCGCATAGTAATTAAATAACTTAGGAGTAATCAAACAACCTTATTGTGTGTCAACCTTGATCCCATAATTTGGAGGCTTCAATTTAAAACCTTAAAACTCAAATTAATCAACTAAAAAATTTTGTAGTTGAAAGACTTTAAAGGATAATGCCTAGCGATACATTACTAAATTCTAAGGAACATACAAAGGCAACCACCTTACGCAATGGGAAGGAGTTGAAAAATGAAATAAAGGGATAAAGTGATAGATAAGATGCTTACGAGGAGAATAAATGGAAGACGATAGCAAAGGAAAGTAGCTAATGAAAAAATATCAACCAAGAATTCTAATAGAACAAATGAGGTTTTAACCCATAGTTATGATCATAACTAAACATATTAATATTAATATTTTATCCTTGGCGATATTAGTAAGAAATATCAAGTTTAATGGAAGGGTAAAGCGAGAAAAGGAGCCAAATAAGTTAATATGCCGCACATATGTAACTTAAGAAAGCTTTAAAGGATTTCAATTAAAGAACAAAGAATAAGAAGGATTTAAGAATATTAAGATTAAAGAAGTCATTTAATCCTTCTTGTAACCTTATTTTAGTCATTTCAACAAATTAGAGACTCAAATCATTAGTTGATCATTTACATATACTTTATGATGTATAAACTCTTTTATAATCTTAAGGGAATTTATTTTGATATTTAAAGAAAACCTCTTAATCTTTAGAATTTTTTATAGAAATGTTGAAAATGGTTTTTTAAATCAATTTTTTAAATTAATGTATTTTTATCCTTGAAATAACTTAGGCTTGAAAATTGCCATAATGATTTATTAAAATAGAAAATTTATTTAATAATTTTCAAATAAGGCAAAAATTGAATGCACCCAATTCACCTCTCTTTTATATGTCATCTGGGGACCAACAATTGGTAGTAGGTCTCATTCATTATATATATATATATTTCTATCGAAATTTGAGAAAAGATCTAAATTGGAGAAAATATCTTGCTAACTCAAGAGGTTTTTAAAAACTATAATAAAAATCACTCATTCAAGAGGATTGTAATCAAAATTAGCTTCTAAAAAGTTATTAATTACATTAATTAGAACTTCATAACACATACCTTGATCCATTTGGTTTTCTAACAAGATTCATGGTTATATAGAGAAATGCATCAAATTAGTCTCTTATAATATATTTTATTGATGATTTACTACCCTTATCAGAAGTTGATCTCAACTTAGTGACAATCCTAATGACATCTATTCGCATTTTTAAGGAGCTTTCAGGTCTTGTCATAAATAAAGATAAGAATTACATTATCATTTTATTAAAAGCTCTAAAAGACCAATATATAGGGATATCCTACCTTTAATTGAAAGATATAAAGAAGAATTAATTATCGGTGCAATAAAAGTCTCTCCTTTATAATTAGAATCTAGCTTATCAATTAAACTCTTAGTAGCATAAATATATATTAATCCTCATATATGGTGCTTCCTAAAAGCTTGATCAAAACATTAGAGAAGATAATGAGGTAGATTTTATATTTAGGAGACCTCTATAAGAAAGCATTATCCAAAATGAAATGGAATGAATTTTGCATGTCTAGAGTTGAAGGGAGATTTAGGATTATTCCATTAGAACCACAAACAAGGTTCTAATAATAAAGATGATTTAAATAATCGTAACAAATAAAGAAGCTTCACAGATGAAATGGATTCATGCACATTACATAAAGAAAAAAGAACTTTTGCATTGTAAGGTTGAAAACCAATAGTTCATGGTTCATGCTCTATATCTTTAGGTTAATATAACTGGTAAGAATGGAATTCAAAGTTAAGGTAGATGATGGGGTTTTCACTTAATTATAGTTTGATAATTAGTACATCATAAGCCCTTTAACTAGTGCAGGCACTTTTAAAAGCCTTATTCATTTTATTGCCTTCCTATTAAAATGAAAATAATCATAATAGATAAAGTGAGAGGTATCATCAGTTTACACAAATATTATTCTCTCTACAAGTAGGAGCCTAGGATAATTAATCACTTATTCTTTTAATGCAACTTCTCTTCCTCAATTTGGATGAGAATATAATAGACGTGCAACATTTCAAATCCTCTATTGAATTGGTTATAAATTAGTATTTAGATCATTAAAAAACTAATGAAATGTAAAAAAGGTTTTTATGATTTTAAAATAACTTTTAGGAGAATGGTATATACCATTTGGAAGGAAAGAATTTTCATAATTTTCTAAGGCTAGGTGCTACTAAATCATCAACTTATCACAGAGCTTATAAGTCTAATTAAAGAGAAAATAAATTTCATTAGATTTATAAAAACAATATAGTCGTTAGTTGGGGAATTTACACTCAATGAATGAGGCATATAAAATCAAGAAGCTTTTGAGCTATTTTGAAACTGAAAATCCTATCTTAAATTTCATTAAGTATGTTTATATGGAAGCTTTCCTAAATTAGTATAATGGTTAGTAGTCATAATGGAAACAATGAATATGGCTTAGTCGTAAGCTAAAATCATTTTAGTAGGATACAATCCTTAGTATTAGAAAATGTTAAAATGAATTAGTATGTAATCTAATGAGAGCATATGGCTATGTACATTCTCTTGAGTTTGTCTTGTAACTCCTTTAGAGATTATTTTATTCATTCAATATACTTTCAATTCGTCAAAAACAAATTTGATGAAAAATCACCATGATGCAATTTAATTGACTTTTTTTATATCTAAGATGGTCAATGTATAGTCCATGTATATGTGATGATCTTTATATAAATGTAGAGAATGGTCCTTTGTTTTGATCATGTGTATCCTATCAAAACTATGTTAAACATCGCTAGGCAAGTGCACATATCATTCTTATATTATAGCTTAAGTGAATATGAGTGTCAATTATATGAAGAATAGAAGTATTATAACTAATTGTCTTTTTGTTATCTATTCTAAAAAAAGAGTGATTAAATTAAAAGGAATAATTAACTAAACAAATAAAATTCTAAACCAAATCAATGAAATAATACTAAAGCAACCAATAGATAAATAAGTTCCAAATTTAGAATCGTCTTAGAAACTTTTTTGTGGTTAAATTTGTCTTAATTCAATGATTAATTTTAGTTCCTTGAACCATTAGAAATTCTAAAGTTACAACTATATTATGTCTTAAGATATGCAACCACCCCTATCCTTAATTTTATGGATTAAAATATCTTAATCAAAATTATAGTTACATTAAAAGGGGAGTTCTAATCTTATTTATAAAATTCATTAGGCACAATTCTAAAGAGCAAGTTAAAAAGCTTAAATTAGAGTGAAAAAAACATTTTCTTAGAAGGCATCATAGGCATGTCAATAAGAAGAATTAGTTGTATTAAGAGTAGATATAAGTTTGTCAACAAAGCCAAAATAGGTGTACTAAGAAGGTGAAACGATCGTGTCTAAGAGGAAATACGGACACACTAAAAAAGTGCATATATAGTGGTCCAGTATAATCAACTAAATTCCTTTAGGAATCAAATGTCCATCTCATCACCATCAACCTATTGCTATCAATATTTAATTTGTGAGTAATGATTATTTCGTGTATTCAAAAGATGGTGCCTTGAGTTAAGGTATAAATAGACCAATTTATGTCTTTAAAAGTTCTAGTATTCTTTTCTCTTTGAATTGTATACACTATACACCCTCAAGTAATTTTAAAAAATATATAATCTCCCCTACATATGTGATAAGGTTGTCTTACCATTCAAGCTGGGGTGGTTGTACATCTACTAGATTTTCAACCAAAGAACTATAGTATACCCACATTTAAGTATAAATAGCTAGTAGTTTTAGGCTCTTGGTAACAACAGCTTCAATAATAACAAAAACAATAACCTAATGGATTTCCCACTGATATGCAAGATCTGAGGAGGTTTAGAAGTATGCAACCTTACCCCTAACTAGTAGAGAGGTTGATTTTGATAGACCCACATGAAAAATTATATATAAAGATACATATTAAAATAATAAAATAATAATAATTTAAAATAAATAAAAAGAAAATATACGTAAAGATAATAATAACAATAAATAAATAAATAATAACTACATACAAATAAAAATAAAAAATAAGTAATAAAATAAATAAATAATAAGGTAAAGATTAAAAATAAAAGATAAAATAAGTTATTAGAGCTTTTCAACCTGTCGATTATGTTTCTAGTAGGTCGTTTCAGTATAAAAGAGATTTTAAGGAGGTTATGCTTAAACCAAATATGAATTAAGGAACTTATGGTATAGGTGCTATAAATATTATCTGACATGTTTTATCTGTGAAAACCCCTAAAAATGTCTCATCTATATAATAGAATCTTCCAAATTTTGATTTATATTATAATTGGGCACTTATCCAAAATACCATAGAAACCTTAATATTGCAATATTCCTTAAAATAATTTCTTTAACCCTAACATCATATGTAACATGTGTCTCAAACTATTTAGTTTAAGGATTTTATGGAAAAGTCGTAATTCATTTTAATTATCATACTATATTCATGTGTTATACCATTTCTAATTTTGTATTTGATATCCTTGCATGAGTAATCCTTCCACTTTAATAGTTAAGTTACTGTCCAAAAAAAGTCAATCCTAAGTTGAAGTTTATAGAAAATTCTACATTCCAAGTAATGTACATGAATCCATTGCACCAATAATAATTATTTACTAGTGTGGATTCTCCAAATCCTTCTAGATATTAACACCCTATTTATAGTTTTAATGAGAATAATACCAAGACCTCTCTTACTTTTACTAGTGTGGATTCTCCAAATCCTTCTAGATATTAACACCCTATAATTTAATTGCATTCTTCAGTCTTATAGCTAGGATTGTGGAAATAACCTTGTAGAGACAATTAGTGCACGATATTGGTTATAAACTCTAGGAATAAAAAAGAAAAACGTTTTGTTGAGTTGTTTCAGCAATTCGTCTTCTAAGAAGAACTCGTGCACAATATCTTTAATAATCTTACTAATTATATCTTAGAATTTATGAAAGAAGTAACCATTCAGTTCATCATGCCCTAGGGTTTTTGTCCCATCCGTCATGAAAATTGTATCCATTATTTCCTTATTTTTCCATTGGTATAATCAGACTTGTTGCTATCTCTTCAAAGATATTTTTGGAGATAAAAACTGCTTAAGAAAGAGACTAAGGACCTAGAGGAATTAGAAGTTATTAGAAGTGTGGAGTATAATTTGAAAGCTTAGTGGCAGATTGAATCTTGATCATGCAAAATTATACCCTTATTGGATAATATGGAACAGATCTTGCTTTTATTTCTTCTTACAAGCATAGAATTGAAGAAAATCCAGTGCATCTGTCACCATCATTCCATCATTAAACCAACCAATCTTAGCCTTCTATTTGATCAGGGAAGAGTGATTATGGTCATCCTGTAGATAGCCATTGAGAAGAGATTTTTCTTTTGTCAATAGGGTCTCATTAGTTGGAGAACTAACTACAAGATTCTGAATTTTAGTTAATTCCATCTTAGTATAATCGACAACATCCTTAGTACTGGAGACTCTGTAATTGTTTAAAATTTTAAGCTACTACTTAATAAATTCAAACTTTTGTAATAAGCAATACTATTTGGATCCAGTGACATTCTTCTCAATCCCTTTACTGTAGGCTTCCAAGAAACCCTTCTAATGTATTAGAAAGTTATTAAATATGAAAGGGAAATGTCTAGTAGTTTCAAACAACTTCATTGGAGTATAATTTAAGAACAAAGGATTCATAATGTTTGCAACGCTTTTAGGAAAATTAGATAACTAGCTAGAGTTAACTAAGGCCCTATACAATTTATTCCTTATGAACCAATCCGATCCTTGATTATTTCTCCAAGTGCAATAGTACCCTTCTACCTTTAAATTTGTTAACCCCAAATGATTTTCACATTCCTTAAAATCTTCTGAGAAATTTCTTAAACATCAGTTATCTTAAGCTTCAGTTCTATATTAATGTTGCATTAAAATCACCATATATTAACTAAGGCCCTTTACAATAGGTTTGCATATTCTTAAGATTATTCCACAAGTTATTTCTTTGGAAAGCAAAGTTACTAGCATATATAACAAAAGAGGTGATCACAACTTACTCCTCAATAAAAGTAGCTTTAAATTCAATACTTAATCTGTAGCTCCTAAAATATCTACCTTCACTCTAGCTGAATTGTAATATATAATAATCCTACCCAACATATGGTGAAAGTGATTTGTAACCAAACCCCATTGAGATCCCAAAACATTTAACCTTTTTAGGTTCTCCACTTTTATTATTATTTCTAAAAGTCTTAATAAAAGATTTTCTTTAAAGAGAAAATCCCTAAAAGCAAGTTGCCTTTTAGGCTAGTTTAATCCTCTTACATTCCACACCAAAAAATGCTTTGAAGCTAGAACCCTTACTCCTTTATGGCCTCCTTCTACCAACAACTATTTTGAAAGGATCATTTTTATCTTGTAATTCAGAAATGCTTGTGATCCCATGCTCCTTTATCATGATTCTATCACATTTTGTTTGTAGAGTAGCAATATTACCATCCTTATCAACATCTGTACAATAAGTAAAATTTAAATCTTTAGTAGAAATTTCAGTAGGTGTACTTGTGATGATTTGTCTATTGGTTTCTCCATTAACTTGTTCTTTCTCTTTATGAGGGCTTACTAAGTCTTCCACTCCCATTAATTCATTGTAGTCTCCACTGTTGAATTTTCTACCTATAGGTTTTCCATACTTTCCTTTGGGACTTGATAGGCGGTTTCCAGTGGTAGGAAATAGCCACATTGTCTTCAAAGAGCACATTATAAGCCCGCCAATCATATTATAGGCATTTCATTAGGTAACTCCCTAGAAACTTCAATGCTAATGCAAATATGAGCATACATAATTCTTCTCTTTTTAGCTGTGTTTTGAACAAAATGGTTTTCCAATGAAGCTAGCTAAAGGACTCAGTCTCTTAGTAGTATAATACTCTAAAGGAATATTGTGAAAGTTAATCCAAAAAGGGATGCTTTGAAATATCACATCCTTGAGCTTCAAACCTGGATGCCAAACTTAAAAAACAAAGGTTAGACCTTCCCTTTAAAATTAAACGAGCCATTGAGCTAGAGGAGAAGGTAAACAAAAAAGGTTGTCTTTTGAGAAGAGGACTTTAACCAAACCTCTATTTTTCCAGAATCTGTAGGCCCATCTTTGAATAACTAGAAATGGTGGTCTTTGCTCAAAGAAAAAACCCACTAATGTGGAGTCCCAGGTGCGGGCACCCTCCTTTAGGAATTCACTATTAAGGCAAATAACTAGCTTGACACCATGCTCCTTGGGAGGGTTAAAATGGAGTGATGAAGTATGTTGGTCCCCTACAACTTATTTACAATTTTTATTGGGAGAGGAAATATGCTGATCTTATAGAACAATTGTTGAAAAATAGTTTGAAATGTAAGGAATTGAATGAAGAAGTGTAAGTGAAAAGACATGTCTTTTCAATTCAAATGCCATGAATGTCACATGTTTTCCCAAGAGGTGCCATGAACAATCATGTACATTATGAATGAGTGTCTTTAAGTCTATATAAGACTAGTTTAACATCCAATTCATGGTTAATACACAATCAAATCTTCTTTTCTTCATCTTTATCATATTCATTCTTAATTGAAGTTCATCTTTGGTTCTCTATTGATTTTGTTGTCTTAGAGAACA
>JAOSBK010034857.1:0-24375 GCA_027568895.1 Erythroxylum shatona | reverse complement strand
TATTCCTCTAGCCTTCTTTTGTTGGATAAGATTTCCTTCAAGAACTTGGCATAAGTAGGCATTTGGGTAAGGGCTTCCGTGAAGGGGATGTTAACATAGAGCTTCTTCAGAATGTCAACAAATTTTCCAAATTGCTGGTCTAGCTTAACTCTATGAAATCTTTGAGGGAATGAGATTGGTGGCTTATATGGCGGTGGTGGTATGTATTTTTCTGGCTCAGGTGATTGTTGCACTGGCTGTGCGTCGGCTTGCACAAGTTGTGTATCCTGGCCTGTTCCTTCAGATTCCTTTTCAACTTTGTTCTTCTGAGCCATAGGTTCCAAAACCTTTCCACTCCTTAGTACCACTGCCTTGGTTTCCTTAGGAGCCTCTGGTTGTGCTGGTAGCTTACCCTTGTCAAACCTTAGTGATGCGGCTTGCTGTGCAATCTAAGTCTCAAGCATCTTATTATGGACCGTCAATTAGTCCATTCAGGTAGTAAGTTGCTGGATCAAGTCTCCTTGCTTCTGCATAAAGATTTCCATCATTGATTCAAGGTTAGACTTAGGTTTAGGTGGTTGGGCTTGTTGTCTCAAATTTGGAAAACTTGGAGGGACACAGTTTGGTTGTTGCTGGGTCTGTTGGTAATCTGGTTGATTTTGTGGGTAATGGGTCTGGTTAGGGAAACTTTGGGGTGGCTTAGGCTATTGAGACCAGGAGAAATTTGGGTGGTTTTGCCATTCAGGGTTATAAGTGTTTGAGAAAGCTCCACCTTGGTTCTTCTGCCCATAATTTCCCACAAAATTCATATGGTTAGCCCCAAATTCTTGCCCAATGTTCTGAAATTCTATACCCATACTTGACCCAAAATCTTGATCCTGTAAGGCATTCACATTACTCACAGCAGCTGCAACAAACTTATCCACTTTCCTTGAAAGAGCTTCAAATTTCGAATTCAACAAGGTGAAAGCATCCAATTCAAACACTTCTTGAGGTTTCTTCCCCTCTTGCTTAATCTCCTTCCGATCATTATTCCACTGATAGTTGTTGTAGGCAACTTTCTCCAATAACATAAAGGCCTCTTCTTCATTCTTGTCCATTAAATCACCCCCAGCTGCAGCATCTATCGTGCTTCGCATAAATGGAGAAACTTCATTTTAGAATATTTGCACAATCATCCACTTCAGAAAACCGTGATGTGGACATTTGCGTTGAAGCTCCTTGTACCTCTCCCATGCTTCATACAAAGACTCATCTTCTTTAGGTTAAAATGAGGTAAGCTCACTTCTGAGCTTTGCCGTCTTCCTGGGTGGAAAATACTGAGCCATAAAAGCCCTGGACAACTCTTGCTAGTTATTTATTAAAATAGGGGGTAATGAATGGAGCCAATCCTTAGCCTGATCTCTCACAGAAAAAGGAAACAACCGAAGCCTTATAGCATCCTCAGGTACCCCATTCCAATTTAACATTTCACAAATCTCCAAAAATTGTTGCAGGTGGACATGTGGATTTTCTGTTGGGTGCCCTCCGAACTGATTCTATTGCACCATCTGTACAAGGCCAGATTTTAACACAAAATTATTTGCTTGCATAGGAGGCCTTGTAATGCTAGGACGAAATTCCCCAAAATCTAGGACTGCATGGTCCCTCATAGTTCTCTGATTCTGTTTGGTCATTTCCGCTTCGACTGTCTCTTCTGTTGGAAAAGTTGTAGTAAATTTAGGTTCGATCTGGCGTTCCTACACAGGCTGTGCGTTAGATGCTTTTACCCATGCTTTTATAGATTTTGCTTCCTTCCTTAATGCCTTAGCTGTCTTCTCGATTTCAGAATCAAACAATAACTCTTCAGCACTGACGACCCTTCGTATAGATTAAGAAAACACAGCAAGATCAAATGCAAGGTGCAGAAAATGCAAAATAAGAAGTAGACAGTAAAGAGAACAAATAAAACAAAAATCAATGCTAACAAAATCTATTAACACAAAATAAAATAAAAAAAGAAAAACAAAAGTGTCCAATTTAACCAAACAATCAGTCGCCTAATATTGCTCAGGGATTACTCCCTGGCAACAGCACCAAGAAACTTGATATGTCTCCGCAAGTTCACGAGTCCCAAGTAATATAATATAATATCGTCCCACAGGGAGTAATTATGTAAGTACTAGGCTTGGATCACCCAATTAATTGGACTAAGCAATTATGCAAGAATGGGGAATTTAAATTAAAAGAAATTCAACTATCAAAATAAATAAATAAATAAATAAAACCAATGCTAAACAAAGATGTGAATATCTCTAGGGATTAATCTGAATGGAATGTGGTAAGCTTCAAGGATGGTTTCACTTTTAGCGTTTTCTATGGACTTTACCTGGATCAATTTATTAGGTGAATTTTAGTTGATAGAAGGTTAAGCCTAGAGTTTCTTGGATCCTTTTTCAAGGTATCAAAGAAGTATTATGCAATAATCCTAATCTACTATCGTAAACTAGCAATCAAGCATAACCTATTATGTTCTTTGCTTACTCGGTTTTCTCTCTCAGTTTATATCTAAATCTGAAATTTATAACTTCATTGTTTTGGAGTTCCGTTATTAATTTTCACCTATTGGTTCTTCAATTAACAATTGATGTCAAGTAATGGTTGGCTAAATATAATACCAACAAAATTAATCTCAAAGCAGAGAAATCAAAACCAAGAAATCCATACTCATAAATCAACTGAGATTCAATCCACAAAAAAATTAACTAAAAGGTTCAGTCACAACTTTGAAGCTTTAAGGAAACTACTCACTCATGGTTATATGAAGACAATAAAAATCAGAATCAGCAAACAATATAGGAAGAGAGAAAAAATAGATATAAAATAGAGGATAATAGGGTTTAGAATTTTCCTCTATGTCCCCCTTTGTGCATGGTCTCTTCCCAGTGTGCCTCCAAGAAACTTGATTCATCAACCTTGGAGCTCGCATGCATCATTCCTCCTGCTGCGTTGGTGTATCTCTTTATTAGTTGTCCTCTCTAATGTAGCCTCTTGCGTGGAGCTTCTTCTTGTGGCGTCTCTGTCCTTTCTGCATTCTCCTCCAATTAAAAACCTACTTTCCTCCTCTTTTCCTAGTGGAGCGTCAGTTTTTTAGTGGTCTCTTTGTGCCTCCCAGCAGTTCACGCTCCTCTTCTTGGTGGCTAGCGTTTTGGGCTATTTTTGTGCATCTCTATAACTCTCTTCAGTTCACACCCTCCCCTTTTCTGTTGGTGTTTTCATCCTTTTATTTTATTCCTCTCCTGTGAAGTGCATCTGGAGCTCCTCGTGGTGTGTTTTTGTTGTGGGCATCGTTGGTGGGGTTGCTGTGATTAAACTAAAAGCACTCCAGCTCTCTTTTTTTCTTTCCAGCTATCCTCTTTCTATTGGTGCGTGTATTGTCTGCTAGAGCTCCTTGCTTGATGCATTGTTTTGGTGGGGTTGCTCCTCTCTACTGTGTTTCCACGTTAGCCTTCCCAGTGTTTGTGTCTCCTCCACGTGCATTGGTGCTTCTCCTTGCTTGATGTCTGCATGTTGGTGGGTCTCTCCACTGTAGCAAGATATGACAATTTAATTGCTCACTCATCTTAAAACCTAGCTCACACCTTGCGTTTTTGCTTTTCTCCAATGCTTCCCTCTGCGACAACATTTTGGACTGCTCCCTTCATGCTACATTTTCTCCTTTTTCTGCCAGTGTTTAGCCTTGAACTTTCCTTCATTTAATTGTTGTTGTGGTCCTTTACAAGTAAAATCAAGTGCATTTCCTAAAAATTAAACATGACAACTATAAATGCAAATTCAGGTAAACTAAACAATTTAGCAAGAAAAAAATATGTATAAAACCTTATGATTGTATGCAAAAACTAAGAGAAAATGCCACTCATTCTAATGAGAAAATGGATCCAACAGTATGTTGATTATGAATTCGCAGGTGATTTTGATAAGAGAAGATCACTTACAAATTATGTGTTTATTGTTAGTGGTTGTGCTATCAATTGGAAAGCTTCTTTGCAAACTACTATGGCCTTATCTACCACTAAGGCTGCTCACTTCTTTGATATTCTATATATTCTTTGATATATCAAAGGTACTCTTTTTTATAGTCTTCACTTTTTTCATTCATCTTCATTAGAGTTACAAGCATACACCGATGCTAACAAAATGTAAAGATCCAATTGATAGATGCTCTACTACTAGCTATTGTTTTTTTTTGGCACATCCCTTATTTTATAGAATAGTAAGAAATAAATAGTTATTTCTTAATTTAGGACAAAAGTAGAGTGTCAACCTCTTATAAACACAAATTTTAAGCTTCTTTAGCTACATTAGTTGTTTTAATATATAGGTGTTTTCTTTTCTTCTACAACTCCTCTCTTTTGTGATAATCATAATGGCATACAAATTGATATAATTGTATCTTTTATGGGTGTACCAAAAATATTGAGATTGATTGTATCTTTATGCCATACCATTTTATTCTAGCATTATTCAACTTGTCCTCATCTCATCACTATCTTAAATTGCAAACATTTTCATTAAATCTCTTCGATCTCGATGATTTTAGGAACTTATTTTCAAACTTAAGATGTCCAGCTCCTTACCACCTTAAGTTTGAGGGGGAAGTTAATGTATATAATGTATATATTATAGACTTATGTAATAATACAAAGCATATTCTTGTGTAAATTTATATATAAATACTCTATTATATAATACTTTTTCACAAACAAAATAAAAATCATTCTTAACTCAAAGTCTTTCTACACCCTTATCATGTTTTGTCTTCATCCAATTTGAGCATCATCTTAATTTCTTGAGATCATCGTAATAAAAGCTCCATGCAGGATAAATAACTACATTAGCTCAAAACATCACTACATTTTGACCACAATAAGCATAATGGATTTTGGTTCAACAAACAATCCTTACCCCAAGAATAACCTTCATACAATCTTTCTTAATAAAAAGGAACCTTTTTATAATATTTTTTCAAGATGAAAAGGAACCTTAATCTTACTTGGATCCACCTTAATTACAATGATATAATGCCCAACTAAATATTACAACTCAAAATACACCACTTTATCACTTGATGACTCCAAAGAGCTTACTCATACAAATATGAGATATCTATGCTCAAATAATTGTCAAACACTTAAAAATGTGTGTAACATACACCCAAATACTTCTCAATACAAAACCCAAAGAGAAAATTCCTATTTGTAGTACTTTGAAACCCTTTATAGCTGTAAGAGCCAAGAACTAGCCATTACAATGGCAACTTGTAGTGTACTAGTATACTAGTACAGTATATTGGTCAATAAGTATGTAATAAAGGCACTAGATTTACCAGTTATTGGAACAATGGTAGCCAATAGGCATATTGATCAAGCAATATGATATGTTTGTTAACTAGTACATCAATCAATATTGCTACAAACTCATATTACATCAAATTTAACAATTTTAATACAGTTTTTTTCAAAAATTAAGTAATTAATTGATATAAAAAGTTGTACAACCTTGTAATGTATAAAGGAATCTAGTTACAAAAGTTTGGAGAATCTATGTTTCTAGTTATATGAAGAATTTAAAAGGATCATTATAGTAGCCATCTTTATCTCATGCCTGATGACAGGTTATTTGTTAATCCTTTATTTGTCGTAAAGAGTCTACATTGGAGGAATAAGTGCTGGAACAACTACTCTCTACTTCTAGCTTTGTTTATGAATATTTTGAAATTCCTCTCTTGCCATATGTAGTACACTGTAGAAGCTAGACTAATCTTGATAGATTTATAATCTTTCTTGGTTACCATCTTCAGGTTTCCAACCCATTGGATCAATTCATGCTAGGAGTTAGTTTCTTTCCTTATGTCAAGAACACTCTGTAATGCCTACACCTCACCAATAGATGTTCTAGAGATTCTAGGTTATGATTGCACAGCTCACACTCTAGAGAAATTATTGGAAACTTAATTCTTTCCTTGGTAAGGAGTTTGCCTATCAGCCCCATCCATAATATAAATGAATGAGACAGATTAATATTTATATCCCAAGCCAAAATTTTCCATTCCACCTTGTTGCTTGGATCCTTTTGGAGAAATGTTCTACAGGTCTTGGAGTTAAATGTCATTAAACCCTCAGTAGTCTATAACACCTCTTCCTAAGTTGTTTCCTGATACGCTGGCAGATTTCCCATTATGATGTCCACATTCCTGCTATTATGGTAAGGCCAATACCATCGATTAATCTTAATCAACTTGCTAACCTTAGTATCAGGACTAACCACTAACTATAGGTGTTGAATTTCCTTAATTTTATATAGAGGTCCTTTGGAATGTCAGTTATCAAATCAAAACATTTTTTTATTCCCCATTCCCAATCTTACGAAAAATTATATCCTACATCCACTGTATTGTTCTTAAGGTTAGTTTGAAATTCCAAGATATATTTTGCTTAATCTTTAGCTTCCATATATTGTTGCTTTTAGTGAACACATTGTGTATCCATTTTACCCTAAGTTCATCTTTCTTACTACATGATCTCCATAGATTCTTTGCTAGACTTACTTGGTTTAATAACCTAGTCGAGCATATTGCCAACCCTCATTGGTTTTTAGACTTGCATAGCATACTCCAGCTAACTTTAGCCTTGTTACTTCCATACCTTTGGGGAAGTTGTTGATGGTACAAAAAGATGAAGTCAACTTTTAAAAGCAGTATGTACAAAAAGCCAAGAGGATCAGGTGTCATGCATCAATCAATTGGGTGAAATTCAATCGTTTCACTTTAACCAATTGTGAATTTCTCTATTTTTGCAAACTTGCTTCTATTTTTGAATGGGAATTTGAAATTTGATTTTTGAAAATTAATCTAAAGTTATTTTATTTCAATAATTTGCTATCATTCCTTAATCCTCATATTTTTCAAAAAAAGTAGGTAAATAAGGTTTTAAATATTTTACATTAATAAAACGCCTATAAGATACATCTTCTAATCTAGATAACTAATAGGTGTTTCCACTTAAAACATTAATGAGATTTAAGCAATTCAATAGATTATGCTATTAATCAATTCAATAATTTTATAAAGAGAGATCTGTATGAGAATCGAATCTTTATTAGAGAGTTTAAGAACTAATTAAGGTTAGGGTTGTTAGTAATTGAAAGATTACAGTTTCGATTCTTAACCTAATTAGAGTTTATTAATTAGGGTTTATGATTATAACTCGAGAGAGAGTAATCTTCCCTTTGATAGTCTAGAGTCGACACCACAATAACACATAAATAACTATATTAGCATTGGTGATAAGAAAGATCCCCTCTCTTATAATTTGGTAATCTTTTTGGTTGATTTCCATTATGATTTTTGTGTTGCTCAATTTCAATTTCTTTTGTGTTGAATTTACAAATTAAATTCTTGTCAATGTTATTCTCGTGTTTACTTTTCTTGTAATTTTTATTTTCATTTTATTAATTTTTTCGAGCCTTAGATAACCTAGAATTAGATTAGTTTACCCTCCTCGTGGGATCAACCATTCACATACTACAAATCAAGACCTATGCACTTGCAGTATTTTGAGGGCTATAAATTGTAAAGCTTGCCCAACACCAACACCAACACCAAGTTAGAAGATATTGATTTCCATACTTTAAAAGAATTAAAATCAATATATTCATCTACAGATTCTTTTTATTGAGTCGAATTAGCATATTCCTCATCTATCAACCCTAAGGCCAACTTAATTATAGTGATGCTCTGTTTTATGCCAATAACCAAATCATCAAAATTTTCTTTGATATGTAATTTTTATAAGGAAGGATAATGCACATACTTAGAGTTGAAAGTGAGATGCCACAAAGGTTCAACTCAGCTGGTGGTAAGATAGATGTGTTTTTAACTATCTACGTATATCTCCTATAGGCACTTATGGTAGGTGCAATGTCGAATTGATTTTGTGCAATTGGATTCATCTTGGACTTTCCTTTCGCTGTTGATTGATTAGTATCTTTTGAACTCCCATAATTATTAAATTTATAAAAAAGAAAAATAATTTTTAAAATAACTAAAACAACCTACAAATAACTCCAATTAAAATTAAAATTATGTAGTAAAAATAACTCAAATAAAACTACAAAAGAAATGGTACTTCATTATAACACTATGGAATGCTGGGTTGTTTTTAGTGTTGTGGTTGCTAGCATTTGCATTGGTGGGGTTGTCTACTATGGTGCAATTTTTTAGAGATGGGTGACTGCATTGTTGGGTGTGGGGCTAGAGCAGTTTGATGTGTCTATTGCTAGGATTTTATGGTGCGACGTGTTATAAAGGTTGTGGACGTTGGCGTGATGTTTTTATAGAGCTAGTGCGACATCATTAGGTGTGGTGTGCCTGTAGCTAGGATGTTGTGTTGGTGGCGCTGGCATTACTATGATATTTGTTTTCTAATATATGTTTTACTTTTTATTTTTATTAATTTTTAATGAAAATTTACAATTTTCTTTAAAACCAAACACACTACTAATATGTGTAAGGTGTGATCACACCTTACGAATGTTAGGATTATGAAATTTTTGGGGGCCATTCTAGAAAGTTAAATCATATAAGGCGTGATCGCATCTTATAAGTTTTAATATTTTGGAATTTTGAGTCTTTGAATCTACAAGTTGAATTACGTAAAGTGTGATCTTGTTTAGGAATTTTAGTATTCTGGAATTTCAAAACCCAGTTACTCTTAAGACAATAAACTAACTTCTCAAATACAAACAAATGAAAAATATATATAACTAAAACAAAACTAATAAAATTATTGTGTTTTTTGTCGTCTCCTAAAAAATGCAATTGTTTAATGTCGTTATGCTAGAAGGAGCTTTTAAAATTTTCTCAAACTTTTACGAATTAAGGAAATGCCAAATCAATATCCACCACACTTGATACCATCATCTCCTTATAAAATGGTTTCAATCTATGTATATTCACCTTAAAAATCTTTCTGACATCTAAACATTTTATTTCCACTGCACCGTGAGGAAATATATTAGTGACAACAAAAGGGCCAAGCCATCTAGAATGTAATTTACCTAGCATAAGCTTTAATTGAGAATTATATAATAACATTTTTTGTCCCACCGCAAATTGCTTCCTAAAGAACATATTATTATGGAACAATTTTGTTTTCTTTTTGTAGATTCTCAAATTCTTGTAAGCATCTAACCTTATAAGGTGTTTAGTTCACCAGCTAAAATAGATAAGAAATAGAATGGTTATTCTTAGAAATAGAATAGACGAGGAATATGTATTACTTAGTTTGGTTTATTCCTAAGAATTTCTAATAATAATGTATGCCAATGTTTGGTTTGAAAAAATAAATTTGATATGACAAAGGAATAACTAACAAAAAGATGAAAATATTCATTATAGTCTCCACGATTATTATTATTATTATTATTATTATTATTATTATTATTATTATTATTATTATTATTATTATTATTATTATTAAATTTCTTATAATAATAATAAGAACAAGAAGAATAAGAAGAAAATAATAATAATAATAAATATAATAAATTAATAATAATAAGAAGAAAAAATTAATAATAATAAAAACAATAATAATAAGAATAATAATAATAGTAATAATAATGATAAGAAGAAGAACAAGAAGAAGAAGAAGAAGAAGAAAATTAATAATAAATTAATATAATAATAATAAGAAGAAGAAGAAGAAGAAAAAGAAGAAGAAGAAGAAGAAGAAGAAGAAAGATTGTCTTTAACACGGAATAGGTAAAGAAGAAGAAGAAGAAGAAGAAGAAGAAAGATTGTCCTTAACACAGAATAGGTAAAGATAGGGGGAAGGTATCTTTAGCTATTCCTGAAAGTGTATGAATAACTAAACTACTTATTTTGTATGTTATGTTTTTTAACCAAACAAAGGAATAACTATTTATTAGGAATATATCAGTAATAGAATAGTTATTCCACTCAAGCAAATATGCCATTAGTTCCTTCAGCTCTTATAATTGCAATTTCCTTGCCTCTCAACTTTTTCCAAATCTATGGTGCTTCATTGCACCCCCACAATAAGCTTTATGTTTAATCTCCAATGGTAAATAACAAACTTTACCAAAAACCAATTAATAAGGAAACATTCCTATAAATGTTTTGTAAGAAGTATAATACTTATAAAGAGTGTCATCTACACATAAACTCTAATCATTTCATCTTAGATGTACAATCTTTTCCAAAATAGATTTCACTTCTCTATCAATACTTTTGTTTATCCATTCATTTGTGGATGGTATTTAGTGGCTACTAGATGATGTACTCTATATTTTTTAAACAAAGTTTTCACTACTCTATTGCAAAAATGGCTTCCCTAATCACTAATAATGGCTCATGAAACTCCAAATTTATTAAAATATTTGACTTTATAAAACATAAAATAGTTGCAAAATCATCAATCTTGGTGGCTTTTGCTACCACCCATTTTGAAACATAATTAACAAATAAAAATATATAAGGAAAAACATGAGAAGAAGGAAAAGGGCCCATAAAATCAAAAACTCATACATTAAATATCTCAACTATAAGAATTGGGGTTTAAGGCATTTCATTTCTATGAGAACATGCCTATCTTTTGGCATCTGTTAAAACTTTTACAAAACACATAAGCACCTTTAAACAAAGTCTCCCAATACAATCCACTATCCAAATCTTTTCTAGCAATTCATTTAGATCCAAAGTGACCACCATATACATAATTATGACAAAAAGCTAAGCCAAAACGATGTTCATCCTCTAACACACAATGACTAATAATTTGGTCAGATTAGAACTTCCACAAGTGTGGTTCATTCCAAATCTAATATTTTGCCTCATTCCTTATATTTTCTTTCCTAGACTTACTAATGTTTTTAGGAAAGTTCCAATAACTAAATAATTAATAAGGTCTACCTACCATGGAACCATACCTTTCATTTGGAACAATTGCTCACTAGGAAAAGTTTTAGACAAAGGTACAATATCTTCATCTCTTACCAAGTTACTCAAATGGTTTGCTATTGAATTTTATGTTCCTTTTTTTATCCCTTATTGTCAAACAAAACTCTTGTAATAACAAAATTCATCATATCATCCTTGGTTTAGACTCCTCCTTTTCCAAAAGGTATTTTAATGTTAAATGGTTAGAATACACAATAACTTTAGAGCCAAAAAAGTAAGATATAAATTTATTTTTAAAAAACAATTGGTAAAATCTCCTTCTCAATTATAGCATATTGCATTGTGCATCATCTAATGTTCTTAAAGAATAATAGATAAGATGACTTTGTTTCCCAATCCTTTGGCCTAAAACAACTCCCACTACATAACTGCTAGCATCGCATATGATTACAAATGGTGGATCCCAATTTGGATGTTGAATAATAGGCTACTTTTCAATAATTCCTTGAGTTTGCCAAAAGCTTCCTTACAATCCTTTCCAAATTCAAATAAAATGTCTTTTTGTAGCAACTTTGATAATGTCACTAGATGAAATAACATGTCCCAAAACGATGCCTTAATCAACCATAAAATGATATTACTTATAATTCAACACCAAATTCATTCCAATGCATCTTTTAAGAACTTTATAAAAATGATTTAAGCAATCATCAAATGAATCTTTATAAATAATGAAATCGTCTATGAATACTTCAATGCAATTCTCAATATACTCAGAAAATATATTTTTCATGCATCTTTGAAATGTAACTAGAGTATTATAAAGACCAAAGGGCATTCTCTTGAAGGCATACGTTACAAAAAGGCATGTAAAGGTAGTCTTTTCTTAATCTTCTTAAGTAATTGTTTGGTAGTAACTTGAAAAGCCATCCAAAAAGCAAAAAACATGATTTACTTGTAAGTCTTTCTAACATTTAATCTGTAAAGGGCAATAGGAAATGATCCTTTCTAGTGGCTAAGTTAAGCTTTCTAATGTTTATACACATTTGCCACCCATTATGTACCCTCATTAATACCAACGTATCATTCTAGTTTCAGTATCACTATCAAGGATGACAATAGGTTAGGACGAAATTGGATCAAAAATTCCTCAAACCTATGTGAATATATTCTTTTTCTTCTTTGAATGATTGACTAAATTGTCAATTTTTAAATAATATGAAAATAATCACCATAACTAATTTTGATTCTTTAAAGTGAAACGTATGAAGTAACAATAAGTGATTATAATAAGAAAATCAATAGTTATATTTTAAATTATCTTTAAGGGTTAATTACCAAAAAACTCAAACTTTCGTTAATTTTTCAATTATAGCCCGAATTTTGAAAAGTAGCAATAAAATACCTAAACTTTCAATTTTTTCAATTATAGCCTAACTTTAAAAAGTGGCAACAAAATTCTCAAACTTTCAATTTTTCTTAATTCTGGCCCGACTTTATCTGTTGTTCTCCTGATGCCCTCAACCATTTATTTTATATTTGTTCTTCTGATGCCCTAAATTACTCTCACATTACAACGTACTACACCAGTAAGCTCTTCATTTTTAGTTCATTCTTCCGATGCCCTTAATGTGAGGGCATCGGGGTTGCATAATATGAAAATCAAAGGGTGAGGGTGTTGAGAGAACAAACTAAAACCGAAGGGAAAAATTAAAATCAAAGCATAAGGTCATCGGGGCTACGTAATCTAATTTAGGTCATTTTTAAACAATGATGTCCATTCTATTATGTGATTAAAGGACATCGTTTCATTGATCTTCGTTTGTTGTGTTAATTTTGGTTTACTTGTGTTAATAGTCAAGGTTTTTGAAACATATGGCAAGCTACGTCAACAAACTTAATGGAAACACTAACACCGGGCTATAATTGAAAAAAAATTGAAAGTTTGAGCATTTTATTGCTACTTTTTGAAGTTTGGGCTAGAATTGAAAAAATTTGAAAGTTTGCGACTCGGGCTACAATTGAAAAATTGACTAAAGTTTAGGCTTTTTTTGGTAATTAACCCTATCTTTAATAAAATATTTTATATGATTGTACTTATAACAACAAAAACATAATTCAATGGTCCAATGTTTGAGGTTAAGCATATTGTCAAGCAAGTTATTAGGTAATTGGTAAAGTTATTGTAACTTGTAATCTTGATTAAGGGATTATAATACACTAATTATGATTAATAATGATGTTGAATAAAAATTTATTTTTTACAATTATTATGATGGAAAAATCATAATAGAGTAAACAATGGTAATCATAAGATATTAAGTATTTATATTAATTTATATCTTACATTATCTTTAATATGATATTTTATATTATTACTTTTATAACAACTAAAACGTAATTCAATAGTCTAATGTTCAAGGTTAATCATATTGTCAAGCAAGTTATTAGGTAACGGTTAAAGTTATTGTAACTTGTAATCTTGATTAAGGGATTATAGTTCACTAATTATGGTTAATAATGATGTTAAAAAAAATTTTATTTCTTTTACAATTATTATGATGGAAAAATCGTAATAGAGTAAACAATGATAATCATATGAAAATACAAATATATAATTATGTGTTCAAATTGTAGATTTCATGGTTTAGGGGAAGTAGTAAATTCTATTTTTATATTCCTAAAGGGCTTGAGACTTTATAATGAATTAATAATATAATAAATTACATATCGTGATAAAATTAATAAGATGAAATTAAATTAATTAATGATGTAGGATATGATTGTAGGAAATGAAAGAAAAATGATTAGGAATTTCTAGAAAATTTGATTAGGAAAATTGATTAGAAATTTCAATTGATTAGGAATTTCTAGGGAAATTCATTAAGTCAACTATAGTTAGGAATTTCAATTTAATTAATTACGAATTTCAATTTCACTTAAATAATTTATTAATTATTAAAAGAGAGAAATGATAAATCTAAATTCATTAACTATAGTAATCTTTACTGCACATGAATGATTATCCAAATCATTTTACAAAAAATGATGCAATTTATAAAAATTAAGATAATATCATGACGAACAGACGGAGATCGGAGACTGGAGATTGAAGAGGGTAGACTGAGAGAGCAACTAATCATTGTTGCTAAGATCGTCAATAGTTTGGATCAAATCATCTGTATATATAAACATTAAATTTAGTAATGTAATATTAAAATTAAAGAAATAATTAGGACATAGTAATATTTAATAAATAATTAAATATAGCTTCATCTTCATATATTTAACCAAAATTAAGTGCACCTGGTCTATTAGTTTGACTAGTCACCTTTGCATTAATACTTGTGGTTGTGTTAATGGAGAATTAAAAACACAATATTAGGTAAGATAATTTTAAAAAATAGATAAAATAGATATATCAAAAATAAAAGAATTTTTCATCAATATCTTCATCATTTAACCAACTTTGGGCACACATAAGGGCCTCCACAATACGAGGATGAGGTCAAGCATGATGAGAAGTAATAACCTGACCACTGGTGCTAAAAGCAGACTTTGGAGCAATGGTGGATGATGGAATAACTAATAAGTCTTATTCAATAACTTACAGGATCAGAAAATTATTTCCACACTTCTTTCACCACAATAATAAATTCAACTGCTCACCTTCAACTTTAGGCACATAATCTTCAATTAAATATTTATCTAACTCATCATGTTATAAGAAGTCTATCCCTTTTCTCTTTCAAAAAATTTAAAAGAGAAAGTAACAGTCTTTGATTAGAAGATGAGGCTGAACTTGAAACCGAACTTGGAGCTGAACTGCTTAAACTACTATGATGGCAATCATAAGTTTTTTCCATTCTAAGTTGATAATCATTAAACAATTCATACCATAATTATTTAATGATATCTACAAGCTTTTGAGCTTTATCACCAAACAATGCATTATAAATAAAAACAACTATGTCCATCTTATATCTCGGGTCCAGCATATATAACATTGCAATAATATGTCTAACCATAGGCTAATAAGAATTCAATTTCTCCATCATCTGCTCCGCCATAATCCGAATAATCTCATTGGAGTAAACATCCATAGTAATAAAGCACCCATTACGTTAAACATAGTGCTAAAACAACTATGCAAAGTTAGATATTTTGTTGCCATTATAAAATAATTCCAACTTCATACAAAGTTCTCTAGCCAACTCCTATTAATCTTCTTTAGGCACGTTGGTATATTAAGAATCTCTTTCCCTTAGTCTGATAAACACCTTAGTATATGGGATTGTCAACTCCAACATCTTCAAGGTTGAGTTCCATCTAGTTGGACAATCCAAAACCAACTTCTTTGTACTTGGAATGCATAGAATTTATACAGCATCTTTAATTTTTCAACTCTTTTAAGAGTTTCTCTACAATATAGAACACTATTTTGAATACAATCTATTGCTTCCTTTATCATCTCCAACTCATCCTTCATAATTAAGTTAAGAATATGTGCAAAACAATGCATATGAAATAACCTACTACCAACCAATAAGCTCCTAACCCGCATCTTACTCTTCAATTTCTCAATTATAACATCATTCGTTCTACAATTGTCAACTATGATGCTGGATATTTTGCTATCGATGTTAAAATCCACCAAACAATCTTTCAACATAGTTGCTAAATTTTCACTTGTATGTGGTGCTAGCATATAAATGAACCTATCATGTACAAATATTACCAACATCAATCATAAATTCATAACATAATGAGAAATTAATTGATAAAAATAATAAAGAATATAAATTGCCTAAAAAGTTTATTGTATAAAGTTTAATCATTATTAATATAATGTGTTGTCTCTACATATAACCTTTCTTTTGGTTATTGACTATCCACATGCTCGTTGCTATGACAATTCATCCTTCAACACTTGACATTCCTCTTAAAATATCTCTCTTCTTATTCTCGTAAATTTTCAAGATATCCTTCTTTACTGTATTCCGACTTAGAACCTTGAAAGCCAGTTATAGTGAATTACAAATCATCTTGAATCTTTGGCTTTCAACCATAGACAGTTGTTATTCATCTCCAATAACCATAGAAGCCATCAAATACCATGATTTGTTATTGTGATAAGTTGTCGCAGTCAATTCATTCTTCCCCTTCATAAAGTTAGGAGTTAAAAATATTTGACCTCCTAATACCATCTTCCTTCTACTATATAAATCTATATGTCTCTTTAAATAAGACGCTCCACCTTTTGAACTACCTACAACTTTTGAAAATATTTACACTCTGCCTTTTCAATTCCATCTATTGATCTAGTCTTATTAAGGTGATTCCAAAGTTCACTTTTTAATTAACTTCATGTTGAAATTATATCTTCAGTTGGTACGAGAAAGAAGTTTCCACTTTATCTCTGGTACTAGGTTACAACTCTCTATTGAAGGAATATTATCATCCATCTAAAACAAATTAAAATTAGCAATTAAGCATATCATTGTTTAATAATGGAGGTGTTGATGTAGAGAAGTTTATTAAAAAGTACTAAATAGATCATAATTACCATCTACTATTGAAGAAAAGTTTGTAACATGCCATTAAACTATAAAATAAGCGATATAGTTAAGAAATTTTTATGACAAATATGAGGGTCATAAACAATATCAAAGAACAATTAAAGATACACTTCGGTAGTTAGCTATAATGTTCTTCTCAAAGAACCATAATGGTTGAAGTTGAAACAAACATATTAATAAGAAAGTATATGTTTGTAGATCATATTAAAGAAAAGACATGCCATTAACCATTAATCATCCGACTTTATGAAACCAACCAAGTCTTGGAACTAACTATTCATACTTTTATTTGCAATTCCTTTTGTTATTTTTGTATTTGCTTACTCAAAGTCTCGAACCATCCATGCTCCAAAATAATAATTATCTAAGTGCATTAAGACCAACATCCTCCACTCAAATGATACCATAATGATCCCATTACATTAGCAATTGCATATTCACCACTTCTACTCTACAACATCATGCCTTCATCGATTTTTCTTTTATTTTGTTCCAATATAATGTTATTGCTTAATGTTGTTTTACGCTACTATTGTTTTGATCGTTAGCTGCATTTGATTTATCTTTGTGTTTGCATTTTGCATGAGTTCGTTACATTAATATGTATGTTATATGCTAACAAAAAAACAACTAAAGATGGTTAATGGAAAAAAAAGAGCATAGGAAGTGATTTGATGCTAATTAACTTGGTTTGGGAAATGATTATCCAATTTTAAACATCATTTTTGGTTTTGGACAGTAAGTGTTAACCACTGGGTCATACTGAAGTTTTTATTTAACAATTGAAAAGCAAGTGCACATCATCATAGTATTTATGTATAGAAAATTGATGTCTATATTTGGTTAACAAAATCAATAATAAGGAAATTTATAAATTAATTATGTTTTTTTAGATTAAAAAAACTTTCGGATTTTAATTTTGAAATTTATTTTACTATAAGGCATATTCTTAAAGACATCATATATGACTGCCAAAATATGTTTTCCAAAGAAAAGTTATTGGGCCACAATTTTAAGTTGCTCAGTGCAATTTCTAAGTTTTGTTATAAAACTTACTCTCTTTTATTGACATTTTCAATCACATTTTTCATACATATGGAAATGTTTTTTTTCATTTTTTTGTTTCTGGTTATGGCGGTGAGGAAGGATGTTGACACATTTCCATACATATATCTATACTAAATAGATCACCAAACTACAAATAAACATCCATTTATAGCAAAGATAAAAAAAAAGAATAGGAATGGAGGGCATTTCATCAAACATTCACATGTGTTATGTCATGTTACTATTAGTAGAAATCACAATCAAAAATTAGTTAAATCACCAAACCAAAAATAACAACTTTACACAATACTCTCCAAACAATAAAAAATTAATAAAAAACCAAATTTGAGGAGAGAGATTACCTTATTAATATGTTAGTTAGTTAGTGGCGATTGGGGGCGCGGTAGACGTGCAATGGCTGAAAAGGGAGCTGGCAAAGTGTACACTGATGGGAGAGATAGAGACAAAAGTGCAAGGAGTGAATAATAGAACAGTCGAACAGAAGAAGAAGGCACGCGATGTTATGATGTTCATGTGTGTCTAGAAATTGATTAAAAGAAAAATGATGTTTTGCTTTTAAAACAAAACAACATTGTTTTCTTCTTTTGAAACTATTATACAGGAAAAATGGCATCGTTTTGTTTATTATGTAACTCTATTTTGATTATAGCAAAATGATGTCGTTTTGTTTAAAAACAAAATGACTTTGTTTTAAGCAAAACGATGTCATTTTGTTCTTTGAACTTATCAAGCCTCAAGCTGATCTCGGGCTTATTGGCAGAGCCTAAGGCCTAGCCCAAACTTGATGGTTAGAGCTTGAGGTCCAACCCGAGGTTAGATAGACTGAGCCTGGGGCTATGCTCAAGGAATCTTGAGCCCTAATTACCCGACACGAGGCCCGAGTTTAGCATATTTTTCCACCCTTAATTACTATCATCTTAGTTTTCTTTAGCACAACATACACTAGGCCTACCCATTCACTATCTGATATTGAATATATTATACATGCATCCAAAAGCGTTAGAATCTCTTTCATTACCACATCATTCATTGTTGGATTGAGGCTTCTTTATGGTTCTCTCATTGGCTTAGCATTCTCTTCTAAAAGAATCTTGTGCATGCAAATTGTTAGCCTAATACCTTCTATGTCTGCTAAAGTCCAATCAATTGTAGTTTTTACTCCTTAGGTAGTGCTACTAGCCTTTCCTCTTACCCTGCGTCAACCTTTTTAAGATGATCGTAGCGAATGATTGTGCTTCGCCCAAATAGATATATTTTAAGTGATCAAGTAAGTCATTCAATTCCTTTTTGGGAGCCTGCAAAATAAAAGGCAACATTTTCTTGTGAGTTATATTAATTTCATCACTTAAAGTTTTTGAATTTATTAACATCCATGATAATGATTCTATAACTTCACAAGTTTCATCAACTTGCTAGTTCATTTCCACTTTGGCATTAAATTTTCTCATCATCAACATTTTCTTCTTTAGAAATATCCTGCATAATTGAATCCACCATATCCATATAATAAATAGATTGAAAATCATTAGGGTACTTCAATACTTTAAAAATATTAAACTTTACTATCTTTGTATTAAACTCAATGAAAAGAGTTCCTTCATCCACATCAATTTTTTTCTTGGTGGCCTTCCCTATAAAATTGAAACCGAATGTTCTACAATTTCTCTATCCATTTTTAAGATAAAAAAGTTAAGTGCAAATACCAAACTGTTAATTTGGAATAAAAACATCCTCTATAACACCAATATGATGCATAATAACAATCATCTAGCTAAATATTCACATTAGTTTCTTGCAAAGAATTGAGATTTAAAGCTTGATAAATTGAGTATGTCATGACAATCATAGATGGGCCTAAGTCTAGCAAGGCACACTCAATTTTCTTATAATTAATGACACACAAATGTGTAAACATACTTAGATATTTGCATTTTTTAATGATTTCCTATTTACCACATTTGATACATTCTTACCCAAAATTTATTTTGGAATTTGCTGATGGCATCTAGAAGTGGGATTTCTACCTTTTTGAAGGTCTCCAAGATCTCTCTTTCATATTCTTTTTCTTTTGATTTGGCCAACCTACAAAGGAAAACAGTTAGACATATATGAGTTCATGTCGGTAAAGTTAAACGATCGTTTACCTTTATTCATTCTTGAGTTAGAGGTTGAATTTCCTTATGATTTCTCAATGTCATTACAGTCCTATTCCCCTTAGGATTCACCACCGTTTGTTAAGGTAATTTTCCTAAATGCTTGCACTTCTAATTTACTAACCAAGGTGGCTAACTGAGTGAAGGCTTGCTCTTGTTTCCTATTAAAATTGTTAAGTATTTGTAGCAAGTGACTTAATAATTTCATCTAAAGACATAACAAATCTAAAGATTGAGATTAAGCATATGTAGGTGCTTAAGGTTGTCTATTAAAATTGTGAGGTTGATATCTTTGTTGTGCTCCTTGATTTCCACAGCTAAAGTTCAAATGATCCCTCAATCCTAAATTATAATGATTGGAATGACAGTGGTCATTGTTTCTCTGATGAATTGTCATATGCCACATATCTCCTTTATGATATTGGTTGATTGTGATGCAAGAAAGAACTTCTCTAAGAACAACATTTTCATCTCATTCCATGTTGTCACTAAGCAAAAGGGATGATAATATAGTCAATCTTTCGCCTTATTTTTTAATAAGAATGGAAAGGCTTTCAGATTAATTTGTTCTTCAGTCAATCCTTATGACTTTATTTCAGAGCAAGTAACATGAAATTCTTTCAATTATTTATATGAATCTTCACCTATACGACCATAAAAATAGGGATTAAGTGAATAAAACTAGATTTCAATTTGAAATATATCTTAATATCTATAAAAAAACTTATGTAGAAGGGTTATTGATTTAAATTTGGTGCCACTAACTCCCTCAACATTCTAATATTAGGATTTGTCATCTTTTCTTCAACTTCTTGGAAATTAGAATATTCACCAATTGTTAGATCTATCTTAACTTTCACTTTTGGAGGTTAATAACTGCTTCTTTGCTTAGTCTCTTTCCTTAAACAATGCAATGTCTTCTCAATTTCTGGGTTATGTTGCAATTTGCCTATTTGAGAAAAATTAGTCATACAAGACAAGTGATTAGTAGTAAACTGTTAAATAATGCAAAGAAAGTAAAAAACTAAAATATTTCCCTAGCAATAGTATCAAATTTTTGATCAGGTTGTTCAAAATTAATTCTGATTCTTTAAACTCTTATAATAGTCATATAATTAGGTCGAATCATAAGAGAACTAAAGATTAATTTCTTAATTTCAATTGATGAAATAAAATGGGAGTTTATGATTAATTAATTAAAGAACTAAAATTAACAAAGAATCAAAATTAATTAAGTATAAAAGTGAGAAATCAAGAGTACTTAACTCTAATTCAAGAAAAATATCTCATCTAATTGTAACAATAATCATTAATCTAAAAAGAATAATTTTCACAATTCAAATAATTAGTCAAAAACGTATTAGGATAGCCATAATAAGTCTCAAATTTTTCTAACTTAATTGATTCAAACCTAACATTCAAACCAAAACTTACCATCAATTGATTAGATATAATAGCATTTCATATCAATTAAATAATAGTGATAAGACTAATTCCAAAAGTAATCAATTTTTTCTAGTTTCTTTTTCTTGTTCATTTGAAGGAAAATGTGGGAATGCAAAATCAGCATAAACAAACAGCTTTCTTCTTTTCATATCCTAGGAAAACCTTGGTGGTAATGTTATGGTAATGGGACAGAACGAAAAAGTTATTAAGAGTATGTTTCCCACTTTCCGAATATCTTTTAGACCAGTTGCCTTTAATTTTTCCTGACAACTTCTGCCCTTGTACGTACACTCTAAAGCAGTAAGTATGGTATACAAAAATAGAACTCCATAGCCCTAGCTTTTCCTACCACTAAGTTTAACGAAAGAACAAAAACCAAGCATGCAAAAAGTTTATCAGAGAAGCGAGAGATCGCCCTAGCACGACCTTAGCACATGCGTGCAGTTTACGAACATATCTTGCTTTGTTGGAGATAATACTCAAGTAATTGACTATTAAAATAAATTTTAGGCTTTATGTATAACTTCATGTCTGCATTGCATGCTTGAATAGGTCTTTCTTTTACAAGTGGATTCCCATGACCAAATCGTTTCAGGGTCAGAGGAGCAGCACTGACCGGAAAACATTGTTTCCCTGCCACTTAACTATTCTCTTTAAATTTAGGTTAAGAGCGATAATCACAGATAAAATCCCTCTTGAGTCATTTTTAATTTAAAAATTCAAATGAAAAGGTAAAGTAGATTTTATTGACTTTTGAAAGATGTTAAGTGAAACCTTCTCGTTTCTCAGTTAGAGTCGGCAAAAGCTCCCGAGATTTTGACAGTACACTAATTGAATTGTTGGTTACACTATGCTATCCCTTAGGAGATTTTAATATTAAAAACTAAACTACTTGGTACTACTGTTATCCGTAACTAAATTAAAAAAAATAAACTTTTGTTAATACAAATTAATGTAGTAGTGGTAAGTAGATATCGTTTCCACGAGAAATTTTTAACGGTAAAGGTTAGCGGGTTTAAAACTAAAACAGCGTAACGAAAAGAGGGGTGGGGGTGGGTTCTTTCCAATTCACAAAATTTAGAAATAGATAACAAAAATCCGAATTTAACAAAAGTGATTGGATCTGAAAATTTAATGAAAAAATGTTAGTTTTGGGTTACCGATATTATCACGTTAAAATAGATCATCGACATAAAATTTCAATCATTAATAAACATTTATTGGGGATGTTTTTTTCTTAAATGTCATGACTAGAAACATGTATTCTAGCATTCTTATTAAACAACAACCTAGATACGATCGTAAGTTTAATTGAATAATAGCTTTACGAATCAAGAAAACAATGAGCAAGAAAAATACATGTACGACATGCAATCAATCAAGCGAATATCTTCTTAGAATTTCTTACTCTAACATAAAGAAGGTAATCCTAATTGCTACTTGTGATTAATGAAACTAAACGTCATATTTCATTAATCTAGCTATTGAATGAATTAATCCCTAGTTGCGCACCTAGAAATCAATCAACTTAATTAGAAAAAGTAATTCGGAAGATATTCAATGTTCATCAACAATATAAATTTTATTGAAACATCTCACACATAATAATGGATAACATGGCTTCCTTCAACCAAGAAAAGGAGTTTAACTATTTATAACGAAAGTAGAAATCAAAGAAATAATATCATAACAAGTCTTCATCCTTGGTCTTTCTTGAAGAATACGAAAATATAGAAGAAAAATGCAAAAAACGCAAAAACAACCAGGAGAAAATCTGCAGAAAACGAAAATTTATTCTAAAACAAAGGCTAACGTGAACAGTCACGATTTTCCCTATTTAATGCCTCCCGATCCCTTCCTTTTTCATCCTATCTTACATATCACATTTTCCCGATGTTCAGATTGTGAATCTCCATCAATCTTATCTTAAAAGATTACAAGAATCTCAAAAGAATCAGATTCAGATTTTGAAAGCAAATCTGGAAATTAATTTCATCCTTGCACGTGCCCACGCTTAGTGACTGAATTGTTGTCAGACTTGAAATTTCGGGTTTTCTTTATTTCTTTTTCATCTTTTTAATTCAATTTCATCTCTAAGGTGTTGAAAATCATCTTCAAATAATTATAAGGTAATTATGTTAATTTTGAATAATAATTTCAACACATTAAAGAGAATTAAGTATAAAATAAGCGCAAATTGATAACTTAACACTACTAATTGTCTTCTGTAGCTTATCTCAATATAAACATGTTATTACATTTTTTAAAATGTTAATGAGTATTATTGTTGGGACCCGATCTCGAAACCGGATCCCAACCGAAAAAACGGAAAAACATAACGCATTGAAAAACAAAGTGGCGGAAACATAAGAAACGGAAAACAAAGCGGAGCAAAACGGAAACTACAAAGTGGCAGAACAAAAACAAACGGAAAGGACGGATCTCAAAACCCAAAATGGGCCAAAACATAAGCGAAACACAAATCGGATCAAAAGGCGAAAGAATTGAACGCAAATCGAAACGAATTTCAAATTTTCGACATCCGAGAACTCAAACCTTGTAAACAAAACAAAAGGGGTCACGTTGGAAAACTCTAAGACCTAGGCCGATCAATTCCGGTATAATTTTTTTTCTTTTCTTTTACATTTTATTCAAATCTCATACAAAGCAACTTAATTTTTTTCCCAATTGGAAAATTCATCCTCAAATCCAAATCTCAAATCATAAGATTCGTCTTATACATTCATACATATCCCATAATTCATCTTTTAACCAAAATCTTATTTGTTTTTTTTCAAAAATTGGGTAGCATAACAGCTGTATTTAAACAATCCCAAAAACCTGCAAATGGTTTTAAACTCACTTTTATATTCCAAACCAATCCACACAATTCATCGGACCTCCTGTCCAGAATCCCAGCATAAACAAACACAATTCTATACCTATAACACTTCAATAATTCTTAATCCAAAACCAGTATCATCGGGCCTCTCATCCGGAATCCATATCACAATCAATCCCATTCATAAACAATCAGATTCATATATCCTAACCATACATAAATTTATTATCTCAATTCAATACACAAATCCATAATTCATACACATTATGACTTAATGTTTGCAAAACTATTAATGGCATTCCAAGCCATATACAAATCAATACCAAAAGCCCAATTATTCAAAACACA
>JAOSBK010034813.1:0-24426 GCA_027568895.1 Erythroxylum shatona | reverse complement strand
AAAATTCCGTTGGTAAATATATTGAATTTTACCGACGGAAAAAATTCCGTCGCTAATTACCGACGGAATTAAAATTCTGTTGGTAATTTTCTGACAGAAGAATTTACTGACTGAACAAAATAGCCGTCGGTAAACTTACCGACGGTAATTCCGTCGGTAAATTTACCAACGGAAAATTTTCGTCGTTAAATTTAGTAACGGCCATATCTCCGACGCCGTCTTTCCGTGAATAAATTTCGTCGCTAAATAAGTTTACCGACGGATTATGTACAAATTCCGTCGGTAAATTCCGTCGTTAAATTGTATTTTTCTTGTAGTGATTTAAGCTTCTCAAAAAGTTGCATTTTAGCTTCTGAAAAAATCATTTCTACGAAAAAAGTGCTTTTGGATTTTACAGTCAAACACTCAGTTTTCTTAAAAACAGTTTTTATAGTGAAAAAATTACTTATTTACTTTCAAAAAGTTGAAACAAATAGACACTAAATTTAATCAAACCAGTTATTACTCCCTGGGAAAAGAGAAAACGTAAAAGATATTTTAATTAGTTAAGAAATTGAAATCACTTGATCACTACCAATTATGAAACTTTATTTATAGAAGACAATGGAGTAGAAGTACTGTTGCAAGTGCAACCCATGATTCTTTAACACCTGTCTTAACATGGAGACGGACGAGAAATCAACAGCGAATCAAATTTCAATTTTCAGACCGAACGTTGTGTCCTTCAAGGTCAGACCTGGGAGAAGTTTAGTAGTTGGATGTTTCATAACCCATCTTCTGATGAAGTTGCCAACGGAAGAAACAAAAACAGACTTACTACATGATTTTATATAATTATGAACCAAATAAGTCGATTCAATTATAAAAACTTAAATCAGTTAATTTTTTAGTTTTATTTACCTTAATAATCTATACTATCAATAATTAGCTAATCATTAATTAATCATTCAATTTTTATAAACTAATCAAATTTTATAAATTGGTTAATTTTTATTTAACAATTTTTTAATTAAATTTTAACATTTTATATGTAAGGATAGTCTCTTTTTAATATTATTTTAAATTCTTCAATTTTGTTTAATTTTTATCATATACTTTTTTATGATAGTCTAATACTAGTTAAAATTTTAAACTTTAAACCTATTTTCAGTTTAATTTTTAAAACATTGATTAATTCAATCAAATTTCATTATTGTTGTGTTTTTTTTTCAATTATGTGGTGAAGCTCCATTGTTAAGTTTGATTGAAGGGAACTCAGCAGGGTTTTTCCAAATTATAGAATGCAAAATATGTCCAGAAATAATTTACAGCAAGAATAGAGTAGTACCAAATAAATAAGAATATAAAAAAGATTTTTAATGAAGGTCGATCAATTGAGTTTGTTTACATAGTTGAGAGTCAAAGAGTAGTTAACTTCGTAAGATTTAACAGTCAATTAATGAAGATTACAAATTTTTACATTTATATAATTATATTTACAGTGAGTATACTGATATATAAACTCTAGTAATTAGTAGAGTTATACACAACAAGGACAACGAATATATATACCTGTATCCCAGACCATGTCATTCTCTAGGAAACAACTTCCATCGCACCAATGCACCGAGGGTCGTTGTTATCGTTTTATAGGCTTTGGGTGAAATTTAAAAAAAATGTTTAATAAATTGATAATATACTTAAATATGTTTGTAAGAAACATAAATGACTCAATTTATAAGTTTACTTATTCAATCAAATATTAAATGATCATATCATCAGCTACTAATATCTTATAAATATCATTAATAATAAAATAACTAAAAATTGTAACAGCAACAACAAAACATTAACCAAAACATTAAACAATGGTGCCTTTTGTTATAGTGGGCCTTGAGTAGGTGCCCTACCTGCCCCTGCCAGGGCGGCACTAAATGTCTGAACGCACCTATATTGCAATTTGTAACTGGTGTCTATACTTGTGCATTCTAGAGAAAAATACAATCTAGCATATAATTGTATGTTAGGTTGTGTACATAAAAAACGTTTAAGAAATCCTTATCTTTTTAAAAAAACTCAAAAATATCAGTAAAATAAAAGATTTAATATTTAAGAAGTTAATGATATTAAACCGTTATAAAATCGATTAAAAATTAAATAAAATTAAATAATTTAAAATATGAGAGAAAGAGATTGTCCGTATCTACTAAAAAATTTGAAGTTTAATTAAAAATGGATTGTTAAATAAAAATTAATTGATTTATTTTAGTTTATAAAAATTTATTAATTTATAAAAATTGATTAATTAATTAATTAATTTTTAATAAAAATTATTAAAATAAATCGAATTGAAAAGTTAAAAACTAAATAAAAAATTGATGATTCAATATTTTTACGGCTAAACTAATGGAACCGTTCAAGTTTATTAAAAATTAGCCATTAACAATGATTAGCAATGGCAACAATAATATAGCTTGTTTGCTGGAATCCATAATTATCCAATAGTTTATAATCCGTAATTTAAAACTTGGAACCGAATATTGAATTGTCAATCCAATCAGCCAATTAACCAAACACATTATCAGCTGTTTGACTTAGTCAAACAGTTGATTTTGGCTGAATCCAAACACACCCATAAACATACATACGTTCGTAAATACAATGACCTGAAGGTTGTCCTTATAGCACTCGTGAAGATTCTTCTCAGTGGTTTCTGCTTGTTTGACAATCTAGAAAGCAGCCAGGATAAGTAAACGACTTATGAATCTGAACAATAATACGGACAAGTGTACGACAAAATGAGTCTGTCCGTGATTCTATAAAAAAGATTTCTGTTTGACTGACCATTCTCAGTGACAATAGGGAATTCCAACAAGCATTTCAACGAAACATGCAGCTTCAATCATGGATTCTAGTGGTTGTGATTTGTACGATTTCACTACAACCACCATGCATGAGCTCCTTCCAAGGTGACAGGATTATTAGTTTACCAGGGCAACCTCAAGTCACTTTCCAGCAATATTCAGGGTATATAACCATTGACGAGAAGCAGCAGAGAGCTCTTTTTTACTATTTTGTTGAAGCAGAATCATACCCTGATTCGAAGCCTCTTGTTCTTTGGTTTAATGGAGGTAATTATCTGTTCTTGATGTGTACAATGAAGGTCCAGGACTTGCATCTGGAGCTTAAGTTATTACTTGTTATAGGGCCTGGCTGTTCTTCTGTCGGAGTTGGAGCTTTTCAGGAGCATGGTCCCTTCAGACCAACCAGTGATGGGACCTTATTAAGAAATTACTATAGCTGGAACAAAGGTGATATTAGCAATTCCAGTTCGGGTTTAAGGGAATCAAAACTCTTCAATTAGTTAACGCTTTCACCTCTCATTTCCTGTGAGAACTGACATCGATCACTCTCCAGGGATTTTGTTTCCTGAATGTATAACAGTTCAACATTTTTGCAGAAGCAAACATGCTCTACTTGGAATCACCTGCAGGGATTGGATTCTCATATTCAGAAAATGCATCATTCTACAACTATGTGTCTGACGATATCACAGGTTGTGACACGTGCCAACCTGACACTCTTTTTATCAATTTTAATCAACAAATCATGGCGCGTTAAACCTGACAGATAGCCTAAATTTGCTTTCGTTTCAGCCCAAGACAATCTGGTATTCTTGCAGAACTGGTTTGACAGATATCCTCAATACAAGAACAGAGATTTCTACATCACTGGTGAAAGCTATGCAGGTACCTTATAGTTCAATCAACACAATTTCATATATATATATATATATATTGGCTGGAAACAGAAGAAGCCCACAACTTCTCAGAAGCTCGCGATACATGATCCTGAACTTTTCATTTTCTTGACAGGTCATTATGTTCCACAACTTGCACAACTCATTCTTCAATCAGGATCAAAGATCAATCTGAAGGGCATTGCTGTTAGTACAAGTTAAAAGCGTAATCTCGTTTTTGTTTGGATTCATATACTTATCAAATATCTTCCTTTTTTTCTATACCCAGCTAGGAAATCCTCTGGTGGAGTTTGAAACAGATAAAAGATCAACTGGTACATTTTACTGGTCTCATGGATTAGTATCAGACGACACCTACAGGCTCATGGAAACAACTTGCACCATATCCCAACTGTTGAGAGAAGACACATTACTTGGCTATAATAACATAACAGCAGCTTGCTTGAGAGTAGAAGATTTATTATCAAAGGAAATTTCCAATGATATTGACCTTTATGATATAATAGCTGATGTTTGCCTTTCAAGTGGTGACTCACAAGGTCTAGCTCAGATTCAGAATCACCCGTTCAGATCGAAAACTCGAAGCCTGTTATCCCTTCAATCTGCACAGGAACATCCACAGATTGTAAGGTTTCTGTCCCTTTACTACTTTTCCTAGGGTTGGCAACGGCCTGGCCCCAATTTCTTTGTTTCAGTTCGAACTTGGACAATCGGAAACTTGATTGACAACTTTAAACGAAAACGATATCATTTGACATATATACAACATCAACTATCATCTTAACACACTCTATTCATTTGACATCTTCAGTTGCAAGCCCCAGAAAATATAGACCCTTGTGTAGGAGTCAATGCTTATTACTACCTGAACAGAAAAGAAGTGCAGCAAGCCTTAAACGCCAAGCTTGTTGGAGTAGCTAATTGGACTACCTGCACCAGGTAAATCTTCACACTCTCTCCAACCGTTACCAAAAATTTATGGTAACCGCAATACAATTCGTAATCCGTAATTTAAAACTTATTAACATATGATTTTTTTTGTGGCAGTGTTACAAATTATGATTTCACAAACCTGCTTATACCTACCATTGATATTGTGGGCTATCTGGTTCGTTCAGGCATTAGGGTTTTACTGTACAGGTGAGTATTGGGAGGACACACCATTTTTGATATTCAGAGTTAGTAAGATGCAATTATAATGCTGTAGTAACAATCTACAGTGGAGATCAAGACACAGTTATCCCATTTATAGCCACAAGGAGCAATGTACAAAGCTTGGCTAAAGCGCTAGGATTGAGAACTACTGTTTCTTATAGTGCTTGGTACATGGATAAACAGGTTGGTTTAGTAGCTTTTACTGAAACTACAAAATTTTCTTGTAAATTATGATCAATACCAACAATATAATAAATTATGATTTCAAATCCATAAGTTAAATCACTAAGTATTAGACAATTCATAGATAAATCGCTTTTATTGTCACTCTACAAAATAATATTCGAGATTTTCAGCTCATATGATTTCTCGTTTAATTTTTTAGACATTCGAGAAACTTTTGTTTTTCCTCTTGAAGAATAACTACGACAAATTTAATCTTGTATACAAAAATAAGTTCTTAATATAATCAAGAATTTCATTTCATTACCTTAATTTTACTTACTAGGTTGGTTTAGTAGCTTTTACTAGTATTACTAAAAATTACATAATGTTCTTGAAAATGATAACGAATACCAATTATATAAAATTGACTTCAAATTTAGAAATATATCATAAAAAATTTATAAATAAATCATTTTTATTGTCACTCTACGTAATCAAATATAAGATTTTCATTTAATTCTTTTAAAATCATTGGATCCTTTTTTTCATGCAAGAAACTCTCTTTTCTTTTTACTCCTCCCCTAGAAGTAGTTAGGACAAATTTAATCATGTATTCTTAATCCAACCGAAATTTTTGTTTCATTACCTTATTTTTGTATTGATTATGAGCTTATCTTATATACTTGGCTACTAGGTTGGTGGATGGACACAAGTTTATGATGACATCCTAACCTATGCGACCATTAGAGGAGGCTCTCACATGGTGCCATGGTCATCACCTGGGAGGTCACTTGCTTTGTTCAGAGCATTCTTAGCTGGCAAACCACTGCCCAAAGAAGCATAAAGTCTAGTTTAGAATTAATGTGCTCTATGTGATCTTCAAGTTTGAATAAGAAATTTGAGTGGTTGTTCATTACGTTACCTATAATCTTATATCCCTAATCTCATCACATTACATGCAATGTCAATTCCTCACAGCCGGCATCATCACTTTCATTTTCTATCAATTTATATATTTATTTTTATCTATAACGCTATCAAGAAATATATTAAAATTTTTATTTCTTATGTAAAAGACCACAAGGTGTACTTAATTTCAATTTTAAATATTAAATATTACAAATATGTCAATTTCATAAATTCAAGACTTTTTGTATAATATAACAATTTATAAAAAAATAAAGGTCAAGAGTCAATACTAAAAAGAAGTGACATTGTCATGCCTGATTCTATTAAATTATTAATCATACAATCATTATATATATGTGTGTGTGTGTGTGTTAATTTTTCATTTTCAAATATTCATTTGCTAAAAATGTTGAAATTTTTCATAGAATTCTTCTTTTTATGCTCTTTCCTCTCTTTTTTAATTTTTCTTATTTTTATAATTAATACAACAATAATAACCCAATAAAAATTATGCTAAATGCGGGATTTGAGGAGATCCAATGTATACAACTTTACTCTTAATTAATAGAGTGACTATTTCTGAATGATTAAAAAAAACATATTATTATTATTATCATTAACAATATATCAAATTTGACTTTGTCTTCTAAAATTCAAAATTAAACTTGAAAATGTTTTTAAATCAAATTTACATTGGATCAAACTTGATTATTAAATTGACGATTTAAAATCTCAGAATCAATCTTGCTTTGTGGTCCCAGAGCTTGCATGCATCTAAAACTTACCAATCATGACCACTTCGTGCCCATTTTCTTCTGTTACGGAATCTAACTAACTAAATAAACCAGAACTAGGCTCTGCCCATGTGGGTGTGTTCCCATTGTACAGGTTCAGGAGGTGATTTCTTTACTTGTCTTTATATTAGAAAAAGAGGGTTTGGATTATATGAATCCAACCCGTTATTTAATTTTGAATCTTTATTTAAACTTGGGGGGGACCTTCAAGTTACAATCTTATCTTCTGCATAGTCTGATGTCCTTCTCCCCGACAGGAACTGATCTGACAGCTCCTATGTTTTAAGGAACAAGGTTGTAAGGTATGGATTACTTTGAGGAAAGCAAAGATGGGCAAAGGCAGGTTTGTGTGCTGTGTTTTTTTGTATAATCATATGTAACAGATGCATCGAAGTGTCTAAATGAATTGGCAACTTAAGTTGAAGATACAACAGTACGAAACTATAATAGTACAGAGGGTAGAGAGTGGAGGCTTAGGATACATATTTGCAAGGTTTTAAACTGCAGATTGCGGAATGCAGACGATACGAGGTGCAGTTACAGAAAATGCAACTGCAACAAATAGCAACGGTCTGGACCACCAACCACAAGAGTAATAAAAACCATGGCAGATTGCGAGTGACTACGGTAATTACAGACGATACCGTTGCAATTGCAGAAAATGTGACTGAAATTGCGACGAATTGTGATAACGGTCCAGATCGCCAACCGCAACTGCAATTTAAATCCACAGCAATCGGTGAGTGACTATAGTAATTGCAGAAGATATGGGTGCAATTACAGAAAATGTGACTGGGATTGCGACAAATAGCGATAACGGTCAGGAACACCAACTGCAAGCGCAATTTAAGACCATGGATAGCAATAAGGATAACAGAATGGCTGACAAATTTTTACGCTATGCAAGCACAGCAGTCATCAAATAGTTTCATGTACAGTCACAGTTGGTTAGTTAAATGAGATATCTAAAACAGAACTTCCCACATTTATGGAGCAACGCGGAACAAATAAAGAGTTAGAAAGGTTTCATAATTAGCATACTTTAGGAAGTCAAGAAGCTAACTTTATTTACAGGTAACATAACCTCGCTAAACAGACAGAAAGTGCAGAGATTCAGAGGAAGTTCATGAATGTGATTGTCCTGACAAGAAAGTGTTCAGTTCATGTGGGCGTAGCTTCCACTTGCATTATTTTGATCTCACATTTTTCCGTAAGTTGCAAACGAAATACCTTAAATCTATCTAAAGTAACAACTGTAAACTTAAAAATTAAATAACTTTCCTACAATCTACATGCAGATTCTTTCTTCTTTAAAGAAAGCCCCCGATGATCAATTACTCTTTGGGCATTATTTCCAGTCTCCAAGGAAAAAGGAAAACTTACAAATGAATCACAGACTAAAGAAACATGATCTAGATGCATTCAGGTACTTACCGTACTTTATGCAGCTCATAGTCAATAACCTTCGGGTTTGAGAGTACAGATACAAATTAATCCCGTACCATAAACCCAAAACTGTGAAGATTATGTAATGTAGAAGTATTGTGCATGCTCAGCAGATGGGAAACTTAAGGTCCAAGGAGAAATGAAAGTAATAGTAACATGAACAATCATCAAGAGCTATCTCTAAAATACTTGCACGTATAAATCATCAACATAAGAGATCTACATGTGACAGTAAATAAAGCGATGAGGAGAGTTTGTTGGTACATAAGATTATTGAACTACTTAACGTTCATTGAGTATTAAAGTAAACTGAACATTCTAATAACATCACAATTTTCATTGAAACAAACCACTCATACCAGGGTCTTAAGCCTTCTATTGAGACTTACCATGTACAACCAAGTACAACTCACATCTACAAGACACCAGACCACTTAACAGATATTAGGGACTAGGCCTCGTTCAGAAATCCAATTGTGCCAACATCTCAGGGTAACATACATGGAATTTCCATAATCATACATAACCGCCCCCCCACCATTCATCGAATTTATATTTGTTTCCCGAGCCACACGCCATGAACACGTAGCAAAACGTCCTAGACGAAAAGACTAAAAAATACAGGAACTTTGAGCCGATTCCCAAACTATCACGGACAAAAGCAAATCCTCTACCCAATCCAGAAATCATGATCAATGTTCATCACCAACGGCGGATGGGAGATGCAGACTATTATAGACAAATTAAAACCCTTTTTAGAGTTCCATAATCGTGGAAGACGCAATAGATTCACACTGTCAAATCCCCTTTGCTAACCACTAGATACTATTGTACCCAAGAATGACTCAAGAAATGTTTAGATCTGCGGATGAAGCCCAGGACCAGTTTTTAATATAAAGTTATAGAACAAACAACAACAACGACCACAACATATTGGCACAACTGAAACCAAGACCCTAAATCTAGCAAAAAACCCACTAAACAAGTCAAAGAAGAAAGATCAATGGAGTCAATTATTACCCCAATTTAATCATCCCCTGTTGGAAACAGAGTAAGAACTTTCCTCCCACCATTTCCATTCACAGACTCCAAATCCTCCACATACCCTGGAACTGAATTGTGAACAGGAGCTCCCATCCTATGTACAGGCTGGTGTGCCTGCCTAGCAAGAAATGGATTCTCAAATTGACCATTCGGAGGAGACCCAAAATGCCCAATTGGCCTATGATATTGACTTTGCAACTGAGGATGTCCCACAGCAGCTGCAGCCGCTGCCATCTGCTGATGGTGTTGGTGCTGCTGCAGTGCAGCCACCGGTACGTACGGCAAGAAATGATCGGAATTCGGCCTCAAGAAATGCGGAGGCACCGGAGAACTTGCAAACAGATGATCAGTAGCAGCATCAGTTGCTGTGCCCAATCCACCACCCCCAGCACCACCACCATTTCCACCACCAGAAGACAACCCCTGCATTCTCTTCAAGTACAAACGATACTTCTGCAAATGACTGGCAACGTTCTCTCTGGTCAACCCATCAACACTCATGAGCTGCATTATAGTCTTGGGGACAGCATTCTTGATCCCCAAGTGAGCAACAGCGTCAACAAATCTCTTATGAAGTTGCGGAGTCCACACAAGTCTAGGACGCTTGAGGGTTCTTGCAGGTTCATCCCCACCAGCCCCAGAGCCCAACTCAGCTGAATCTGCCGCGAACTCGCCAGAATTTGGATGTGGAGAGGCCAGAGGGTTGGTGGGTGATGGGGTTGTGGAGGTGAGTGGTGGTGGTGGAGGAGGAGGGGTGTGGTTTTGATGGAGGGAGTTGGTGGTGGTGGTGTTAGTGTTGTTACTTGCTGGGTTTCTGATATCAAAAGCAAGAGCAAGATCAGGAGTGATTAGGGTTTGATTCAAGGGCATAAGCTCTTCTGGTGGTGGGAGCTCTTCTTCCCATCTTGAGAACCAATTTGAATCATCCTCCCTCATTCTCTTCTCCCCTCAAAAAATTGAGTCTTTACTTGTCCTAAACTCTGATCACTCAATTGATCTCAGAAAAAGGCCGCAAAGTTCGGTTCTTTATGTGGGTGTCAAATGGAACAGAGCAAAAAGATTGGATCTTTACTACTTTGAGGCTTTGACAGAGTGAAAGATCAGAGAAAGATGTGATTTTTAGATAAAGAGTATCTGTTTTGTGAACAGAAAAGTGAAACATCTAACAGAAGAACACGATGGTGGTGAGAGTCGGAGCAGGGTGATGGTGGGGATGGAGAGAGGTTCGAGGTGGATCTTGATTTCTTTCCTTTTCAGCTTTTAATTTATGGGTTACTGTTCTTTTATATCATTCATTGTTCTCCTTTGCTATGCACTTCCTTCTTTCACATATGATTATGATTTTATGAGTTTTATTGTTTTTTCTTTCCGGGATTTGGGGGTCTTAATAGTTCGAGAGTGAGTCTCACAAGATCTCAAGATTTTTGATCCCCCAAACGTTTGAACACATTACACCAAACCCACTTTCTTGTTCCTCCACTATGTGTTCCACGCGCCACTGCCATTTGTGGCAGAGCACCATCACCTCAGGTGAGGCTTTGACTTAACTAATTTAGGGAAGCGGTTGAGCAGCAGAGCCACAGTAATTTCCCCTGTTGCTTCAATTCTACCCATTTATAGGGGGTCTCGGGTTGACTGAGAAGAATTATGTACTTGGGTTCAGGTTGTGACTCAACACCACGCGATGCGGATTGAGAGTGGGATTGGTGTTTGTTATTACAAAGATAGATTAGATTGGGGATTAGGAAAAGGATTAGCGAGAGACACATACAAAGTTTGGTGACTTTGTGAGATATCTTTAGGTTTGTTGGTGACGGGGGAATCAATTGAGTTGGTGTTAGGCTGTGAGGATAATCTTATGTTATCTTTTGGTGGGATATGCTTTTCTTGATCAAGAAAATAATAATAATAATAATCCAACAAGACTAATTTGGTTTATTACAATATTACATTTTGAAGAATAACTAGAATTTTTCACTTTTGTAAATTATATATATATATATATAATGTTTTGTTTAACCTTCAAACCAAAATTAAAAGGGCAAAAAAGTAGTTTTGATGAAGTTATTTAAAAATTAAAACAACAATAAATGACTTAAAAATTTATTAAGAATGATTTGACCTAAAAAATTTATTAGTTCAAAAAACGAATTTGAAGTTAAAATGATCTTGTTTTAATATTATAATCTAAATGATTCAAATAAATTTAAATTATTTAAATTAGGTTAAATTAAATCTCTTAATCTTGAATTTAACTTAAAATTTAATTAATTTGAGTCAAACCAGTCCAAACCTAATACCATCTCTAACTTAAGTTTTACATCTTGGTGTTAAAAGAATTTAGTTTGCATAGATACAAAGATGATGTTAAGTTTCATGAAAGTGTGAAAGAATTTGTTGGAATGCATTAAAGGGCATGTTTTGTTTTTTTGCATTCAATAGAGAATATCATCCATCACTATTGACAAGACATGACAGATCAATACCATTTCCATCTTATTAAACTTCATCTTTTTCAGGTTTTTATAGAATTTGTTTTATGTTAAAAGTTGTGATTAATTTGCACCAAAAAAAAAGTTGTGATTAATATTGATTTTTCTTACCTTTTTCAATCATCAACTTAGACATAATTGAGTATTTACTAATTTAGTAATTTTTGGTGTTCATTTTGTTTACAGTAATCTTTTAATATAAAATTATGATATAATTAATAAAATATGTATTATTTCTGATTTTTTAAACCCACCCAATTTTTAATTATACTTATTGACAAATACAAAAGATTAGGAAAACGACATTATGGTAAAGTTAGGTTCCCTCCTAACTTAAGAAAATATTAAATAATGTCTCAAAGTACAATAATTTAAACAAACTTTAGTCATGCTTAATAATTAAATGTTTGTTTTATTACATAAATAATGTTCCTTGTGATTTCCAAATTTTATATTGAAACAACGAAGTAATGATTAAGTAGTTGTGACTTGTGACCATGTTAGTAATAGGAAATTTCCTTTTTTAATTTATACGTGTCTCTATCTCTATGACTTTCTCCCTCTTTCCTATCAAACCTAACTCTTTAAGATTTCAACACCCAATCATAGAAGAGCTTCTACTAAAATCATTAAAAATGTATAACAATACTATGCATGAGGTTGTTGAAAAAGACCATTTAGAATCCAATAAGATATTTTCAAATTAGGGTTTGTTAGATTGATAGTCTGATGATAGATGATAACTAATAGTTTTTCATGGATAAAGTTGGCATTTTTATCTGGTCAAAAAACCTAGATCAATCTGAACTTTCAAGAGATTTAATATAAGCCAATTCGAATTAGACTTAAAACTTAAAATTAAAGAAAGATTGTTAAACTTTAACTTTTTAATCTAGCCCAAAATGCGATTAAATTCAAATTTAAACTTAATAAGACTATGGATCGAAACTATAAGCGAACAAGTACTTGTTTAATCATTAATAAGTAAATATGTATAGTTATTAACAATTTAATTATACAATCACTACAACTCATTATGGTCATCAAATTACTGAGTAAATATATCATGTAAGAAACATAAGGTTTAGTTGATAGAATATGTAAAAACAATATAATCTTTTACATGATTTTTACATGATCACCACTTCATTCATCTAAACAAAGAACAAAACTTTTTCCTAAAACCCTTTGATTTATCCAATCATTAAAAAAAAAAACAGAAGGTTGAAACTTTCATTTGTGGTTTACTGTAACCACTTAAGCAACATACCAAATTCACAACACCAAAGGTGATTATCCCTTTCATTCACCTAAGCAAAGATAAGAACTTTATCTTTACTTGCCCCGGTGACTTGCCCAATACGCACTTCAAGTATAGCGGCTGCGAGCTCTACCGTCATAAAAAAAGGAAAAAGATGAGAACTTTACAAAGGTTGATACTTTCAGTTGCAGTTTAGTATAGCTACTTGAGCAACATGACAAATTCACAGCACCAAGTGGGGTTATCTCCGTAAGATCACTTCACAGAAAATTCAAATCACTGCACAGAAAATTCAAAATTGTGTGGCTATGTTTGTCTGTTACTTTGTGCAGATAGTGATATCACCACTATACTGACAAAGATTATTCAAGTCTAGACCTTTAAGCACGCAGTGTAATTTCACATGTAAAAAGTGGAGAAATTTGGACTGATTCAAACTTGTGATTATTCACTTTTAGTATATTTTGAGCAAATGGTATAAGAACTGGACAGTTGATTTTACTGGGATCCTGCCAAATCATAGCAACAACAAAAGAAAAATCCAAAGAACAAGAAAAAGAAAGAAAAGGATGGCTGCTTAGATATGAGAAAAAGAATAGGGAAACGATTTACCAGATTGAAAACCAATTTGATCTATTTGAACAATTCGGATATGCTAATCTGTCCCCTCTATTATCAGAGCAAACCAGCCTTTGAAATTTAGATGATAGCTCTTCATAACAGTCAATCTCTCTTTGCCTGAATGCGTCTAATTGCAGTCTTTAGATGCTCCATTGTTACTTCTGATGCATTATTTCTCTCCCAGAAATGACACTATGAAACAGGACTTCCAAGCGTTTAATATAGGATTGAAGACAACTGCATTCCATTCCCGGAAAATCTGCAGACCGAAATGTGCGAGGAACAAAAGAAAGAGGATAAAATTGCTTGATTTGAAACTGCCAGAAATGGGAAAATAGCTAAAACGAAAAGCAGGAAGCTACTGAACAATGGCAATGTCAAAGACAGAATCAGATCACCAGTATAAAATTGCTTGTACTGAGGAACATTCCGCATTCAGGTCTTAATCAAAGAAGCAAATTAGAAACAATAATTCCTTCTATAACCCAGTTGCCAGATATAGTTATCTAGACCTTGAAAGAAGGAAAAATTGTAGCAAGAGCAAAGTAATAACTCCCCCGAACACCCCACCCCCCATCCCCCCAAGAATTATATTCCAAGTTGTGCAGTGCTAATTGTAAATCTCATTCCTGAAGAACGGAGATTCACCTGCAAGAATGAACAGAATGTTAGGTTTGTTTACTCAGTATCAACGAAAATAATCTTTATCTTGTGCAACATCTTCAATCACAATTTTCCGTTCGGTATCGTCCCAAAGAGAAATGCTTGTCACGCGATTAAGAAAAAGAAACAAAATTTACCGAAACTAGAGAACTGGGAGTGATGGAGAAATCGAGCATGGATGATCTGATAGCCAAACCTTAGATTCTCTTAACTCCAACTCTGCACCAATAAGTTGGGAAATGAAAGCAGATGTGCCGATAAGAGAAAGGATATCTTCTTGATGCTTCTTCTAAGGCAAAGATAACATATTGCTGGCTTCAGGAGATTGCAACGAAGGCTTTTGAGTAGATGCACAGTTGTCAGCACCCGACAGCCTTTGAAGAAGCTGTCTTTGGAATGCTTCTTTGACTTCTAATGATGGACATCTTCCTAACAAATCCAAAGTTGTCACTTTTTTCCTGAAAATTGAATCCCAAGTAGAGCACCAAAACAATCAATAATGCAACTTTGGTGGGCGGACAAGAGTTTTGCTTGAGGTGGAATGCGGCAGAGAAAGAGACAGCTGCTCATGAGATGAAGGCGAAATCACGTCAAGTATGGGCTCACAGTTAAACCCTTGTAAAGGCTTTCTCTGGGTTTAAGCCTTCCATTAATGCTCTGTTTCTATTTTTATGCTTCTGGTAACAAACCTTTTAAGTTCAACCAGTGGGGATCCATGGCCGCTTGAATACAATATCAAATTGCAATCGCAACGATTGCTAACTTATTGAATGCACGTAACAGTTTACTAACTTTATCAGACGAATTATTTAACGAATCAGCAACTCAAAACTAAATAAAGGATTCGATCCATCCAACAGATACTTGAATCAGAGATACATGTACCTGGATGTGCAGTTATAAACATGTAAAGGGGTATAATACAGATGAACAATTAACCATTTTCCATTTTCCTTCTCTATGGAACAAAGTCTCTGTTGAGCAAGAAGAATACAGGAAAGAAAGCAAAGAAAATTATCAGTAAACAATTAATGAAATTTGTCATTTCCTTTTTCATTGCCTATAACTAATCTTTGAATAAAAAGGGAAAAACAAAACAGGAAGGAGAGTAAAGAAAGGAAATATCATCTGAGGGGAAAAATGCACCAAAATCAGCTTCAAACTGCTGCCCCCATGCCAAGGATGTTTGAACTAATATGTTGTTGCTTTAGGATGTGGGAGAGGTACTAAAGTGGCTCTCTTTGTGCGAAGCACTAACCATTTGCTCATCATGCCATTTTGTGAGATCTTCCACAAGAGCATCTCTCATCCATTTGTAGCGGCAGCACTGTTGAGCCTCACGGACAGTTAGCCAACTTCTCTGGCTCATACTCTGTTCAGGCCAAGATTCCAGCTCTTCCTTCACAAGCAACGCAAACATGGAAGCTTTGCAGCTTTTGAATATATAATGCCCCAGAAAGTATGTCAAGAGACCATCATCTCAATGTCTAACCAAGAAGTAAAGAAATACGAAAAGAAGTAGGTACTGTGCCAGCATGCTATATCATTATCTTACAATTGTCAGGACATCATGGGAACAAGTGGCTTGTTGAGAAATGATTAATACTTTCAAAATTAATCTTTGAATGTAAAAAAAAAAAAAGGTTGAAATTAGTTTTCCGAGTAAGTTTTTTCCTTCAGCCACTAGTCAGATAGGAATGTCCACAACTTAGAAAGAGAGGATTAAAGAGATATGACGACGAGAACAGCATAGAACAGACGACCAGTAGTTTATAACGAAGACCAGGAACACTAACTTTCGTGAGGATGAACATCGTGTGCAAATATAGGTGTTATTCAATCATTTTATCACATCAATTCAAGCATAGATGGGGATTAAAATAGTGGAACTTCTCCCAGGTGAACACAAACATGTTCCTGATCACATTGCACTATACTGAGAACTCGGCAACTCAGACCTCTATTCCCTCTGATATCAGGAAAAGACCATTAAATCACCTCGAACTCCAGCTTCTTCTAAAGCTTCACGTGCTGCAGCCTCCTCAACAGTCTCATCATTCTCCCAGCCACCCTACAATCACATGAACGGCACTATCACGTTTGAAGAAATGCATCCAGCATGTCATAGCAGTAATAGACATTTTATGAAAAGGAATGGATACTACAAATATAATTCCGCTTGAAATTATCGATTCCAAGGATGTTGCAAATATGAAGCATACCTTTGGCTGTGCAATCTTGTCTACAAATGATGTAAAGGCACGTATGCACATGTTTGCATAATTGTTGTTTTATAGAGCTGAAGCATAATATGTAAATAAAAGAGAAAAAAAAGAAAATGTTTTGTCGTAGAATTTTATATTATTATTGATAGTACCAAGTTCATTATATAGAGCTGAAATGTAATAGAAAATCTTAGATATTTGCTAAAGATCACAATAATATCTCTAAACTTATTCCTAAAATCAAGCACTAAATATTATAATTAAATTTGCCTAAGATCTGATTAATTTGACCATTTATTTCGTAAGAATCTACAACCTAAGGGATTTTCCAACAAACTCCTCTTTTCTTAAGAGTTGCAGAATTATAATGTTAAAATAATCCATCCTCTTGATGTACTACTTTTGCCTCTTCATTTTGTGACTTGCAAATCTTTTCCATGTGCCTAATTTGTTCACATATTCTGCATTTGATATCAGGCCTCCACCAACATTTTCTTTGTGGGTGTTTGTTTTTTTTTGGGCAATGCGGGTATGGTGGATATGAATCATCATTGTTTCTATTGTTGTTGTCGATTTTGTTAAAACTCTTGTTTTTGTCTCCTCCTGAATTTTTTTTTCTTTATGTATCTTAATTTGAGTCATTATAGGATTTGTTGACAATGGAGGCACTTCATAGTCTTCCTCCACAGCTTCTCAAACATCCATAGTATCAAGATGAGCTTTCATTTTAACATCCTAAACTTGATAGTTTTAACCATCAAAAATTGATGGTGCACCTTGAAACAATTGTGATTCAATCTCCATTGCTTGAAGATGGTTGTAATTTTTGTTGTAATTATGGGATGTAAATCAGGTTTGTGTTTTGGTTTCGCTCATCTCACAGGTCCCTCAAAGCAAACACTCTAATACCATGTTGTTTTTATAGAGCTAAAGCATAATACGTAAATAAAAGAGAAGAAAAGAAAAGGTTTTGTCATAGAACATCATATTATTATTGATAGCAACAAGCTCATTATATAGAGCTGAAATGTAAAAGAAAATATTAGATATTTGCTAAAGATCATAATAATGTCTCTAAACTTATTCCTAAAATCAAGAATTAAATATCATAATCAAATTTACCTAAAATCTGATTAATTTTATCATTTATTTAGTAAGAATCTATAATTTAAGGGATTTTCCAACAATAATTTATAGGTGTAATGTGCACATATGTGTGTGCCTAAGGGTAAGAAAGAGACTGTTATTCCAGAATCTCAGCAGTTGGATGAGTGCAAACTTGTTAAAGACTTGCATATTTTCATTCTTCAGGAGTTCAAATTGTTTTCTACATTGAGATGTGGACAGGGGAAATCATTATCAATAGATGTACCTTACTCAGATGTTAGAACTAGAAGGAATGGAGCCGTAAGGTTTTCCCTTTTTAACATTTTTTCATTTTCAATTGATTAATGAGATACAAAATTTAAGCCTGTATTATTACGTATTTACTCTCTAGCTCTACCTATCCAAATACAACTTTGACATTCTCAATTTAATGCATTTGACATAAATAACAACCTTGGCAAGTGATTTCGATCAAATCATAGAGGCAATCTATCCTTTGGATTAAATCTCTGCAAACTTTAAACAATGGAATATTAGTAAAACTAACACGATATATAGGTGGAAATGCAGCTAGCACAATGCCACACCTATATCTTTCAAGCATATAGGAAAGAACTCGCAAATGGGACATTGTTAAAATGAAATCTTATTATGAAGCTTGTGGAAGTTCAGTATGAAATCCAACCAAAAAATTCTTCAGATAAAGAGTAGAAAACTCGAAAGCCAGCAGCCACAGTGAAAGTCAGTGTAGGACTTCAAAGATATGAAAATGGGACTATTTAGACAACTCAAAGAGAAAAATGCCAAGCTGTTCACAGATACTGTTATAAAATTATTATTGAGCAAGAATTTATCCCACAGGGATGCTTTAACTTTTTTAATGTAGCAAAAAAGTTCGTTTGGAAAAGGAAAATGAATAGCATATCAAAACTACGTATACATCACACTTAGCTTCCAATGAACAACTTGATTCTGGGGTCACAAATGAATTATACCTTTGGAAATAGGAGGCCAGGTCCACTGTTTGAGTTGATCATGACAACACTCTCAGATGTGCCGTCGTCATTTTCAATAGCACTTCTATACTTAAAAGGTGCGCACCTGTGAAGGAGCACCCTAACTAGAATTGACTCTTTAGTAAGTCTGCATGAGGGACGATACTAATTGAAAAGATGACAAAAGCACTTGATTCTCCCTTTTACTTCAGGTGCCCAAAAAGAACCAAGTAGAAGGAACAGAAGAAAAAGAAAAACAGAAGAAAACATATAACTTTGCTGTCTACTATGGGAAAATGTGAAAGTCATCAAGACGATCCATGAAACTCCATTATTCAAATGCAAAATAGTTATATCCGAATTCAACGCTAAGGTGAGAAGGTCGTCAACAAAATTTTGCAAATTATTCAAAGAATATTTGTTATTTTTTTATTTTCTATCTTTTTGTGTATTAATTTTCTTTATTTTTTTATGAGATTTGAAGTTATACTTAATAAAAATTAATCTTATTTTATGTCAAGATGTATTTTAGAATCAAATAAAAAAATTGCAAATATTTTGAGACCAAAAAAAAAGCTAAATCAGGCGTTGAACCTAACCTGACGTAGCCTTATGCAGTGATAATTATGTGACAGTCAACAGCAATGCATTTAATGCATTAAACACATCCTCATGCATTTTACTTAAAAAACGCATAGTATCAGCATAGGTTTTAAAAATAACAGAAGAGATAACAGTTACAGTAGGCCAGCAAAGTTTATTTGTCACATCAACACAACAGTAGTGTAAAATAGATGTGAGAGGGGTGGCTGCTCAAGAAATGAAAAAAAGGAGAAGAACACATCCATAGAGAAGAACAACGCCCAGCAGAAGAAGGGAAAAATCAAGCAAAAAGGACGACAGCTGGATAGAAAACAAAAATGAAAATCAAGAGCGCTTCAAACATGGACAATCCCAAATAATTTTAAAAAATTGTGATATTGAGTAATTAACTCTTATTTATTGGCTTACAGAATCTTAGTTATTGAACTCTAAATGTTGTAAGACTTTCATTCTTTATTTATTAGTCAAGTATTAACTATTTTTTTGGGTTATTATTTGATTGTTTGATTTTATAGCTAGGTGCACAACTAGTTTGTGATTTTATTCAATCAATTGCTAGATTAAACAAATTGACGTTCAATTCTTTTAATCAAAAGTAGGGATTAGGATTTTTGCCTACTATATTAGGGATATGATTATAGGAAAAATAGTTGTCTTGGCTAAATATACACCGTATATATGTTGTCTAGTTCGTTGATTTTATTGATTTGAAGCTATTAATTAATTAAATCTGAGATCGTATCCAATTTATTGATTAATAAGGGTTAATTTAAATACATATTTTGGTAAACTAAACATAAGAGAAAATAGGTAAAGGTATTTACCACGACGAATGCTTAACCAATAAATTGATTATTTTTAGTGTCGATGATCAACGCAAGTTCAATAATGAAGGAGACCGGAAACCAAGATTTATGCCTAGTGATTGTTAAATTCTCATTGTTTTGCTTTAGTTAATTTTCAATATCGTATTTCAATTAAATTCTGTTTAATTCATAATTTAAAACCCTCCTTTTATTGCGTAACTATTATCATTTGAATTCCTCATGGGAATGATCCTACCTTCCACTACTACATTAATCTATGTTGCAGGAAGTTGATTTCTTTTTATATTTAGTTGCTGCCCACAGCACTTACCAAATTTTGGCGTCATAGTTGAGAAATTTTTAACTATTTATGTACATTACGCATTTGAATCAATATGAAAATTTGCAGTACAATCCTGAAATTGAGAAAACAGTAAAGGCATTAACAAAGCAGACAAAAGAAAGACAACAAGTATTAAGAGAAGAACAACAAAGAGAAAAAAAACATTGCTGCAAATCACACTTTACACCAACTAGCTGCTCTAGCTGAGGACCAACAGCCTCACTGCATTAATTTTCTGAATTTGGGTGATAATAACACTTTTGAGTTGAAGTTGGGACTGATTCACTTGTTACCCATTTTTTGAGGTACATTAGGAGAAGATTCTTATAAGCACTTGAAGAAATTTGATGTCGTTTGCATGGGGATGAAGCCTACTAATGTCAGCGAAGAGTAGATAGAACAAAGAGCTTTTCCCTTTTCTTTGAAGGATGATGCTCAAGATTAGTTATATTATTTACGTACTGGAAGTATTACAACATGGGTAGAGATGAAGAAGGTATTTCTAGAGAAGTTTTTTCCAACTTCCAGGGTCGCCAATATCAGAAAAGAAATCTGTGGCATCCTACAAAACACCAGGGAGTCATTATATAAATATTAGGAGAGATTTAAGAAGTTGTGTGCAACATCATCAAATCAATGATCAACTGTTAATTTAATATTTTTATGAAGGTCTTTTACCGACTGAGAGGAGTATGATAGATGCTGCAAGTGGAGGAGCTCTAGTTAATAAAACATCAGTAGCTGCATGGGATTTGATCTCAATTATGGCTTCTAACTCTTAAAAATTTGGGGCTCAAGATGGGAGATTTGTTGTTGGAAAGAAGATTAAATGATTTGACGTCTTTGGTGCGTCAACTTACGATATCTAGAAAAGAGGAAGTTAAGACTTGTAGTATTTGTTTTATGGTTAGCCATCCCACATATGTGTGTCCCATTCTACAAGAAGACCAAGTTGAAGAAGCCAAGGCAATGGGTGATTATTTAGGACAACCTCAAAGGAAGTATGACCCATTTTCAAAAACATGTAATCTGGGTTGCCGAGATGATCCAAACCTTTGTTATAGTAACAATTAGGAACAACAAGTAAGTTCTAATTTTTAGGCATATAAACAACCTTACGTGCCTAGACAGCAACAACAAATGGAACAAAGCTCTAGTGAAAATAATTCATTGGAGGACATAGTCAAGACATTGGTCACGAATACTGTGAATTTTCAACAAAATACCATAAAAATTCAGCAAGATATGCAAGCTAGCATACAAAATCTTAAGACTCAAATGAGTCAAATGATGATTGCCATCAATAAGTTGGAGACACAAAATTTAGGAAAGCTCCCTTCTCAACCTGAGGTGAATCCAAAGAAGAGTGCTTGTGTTATTACACTTTGAAGTGGTCAAGAGTTAAAAGAACCTACCCAAGGGTTTCTAAGCGAGAGGTTGAAGAAGTAGAGAAAGAAGTTCCAAAGTAGTCATAAGAGAAAAAGGAGGGTGATTCTTGCATTTTCATGCTTAGGTTCAGTGTCCAGCCTCTTTTTTCTAATCATTTTGCCAATCAAAAGGAGGAGCAAAAGAAAGAAATTTTGGAAACTTTTCGCAAGGCAATATTCCTTTACTTTATGACATTAAAAAAATTCCTCATTATGCTAAATTTCTTAAGGAACCCTGCACCTCAAAGAGAAAGTTAAGTGGCAATGAAAAGGTGTGATTGGGTGAGAATGTTTCTGCTGTGCTTTAAACGAAGTTACCTCCTAAGTGTCAAGATCCAAATATGTTTACAATCCCTTTTAAAATAGGTAATCTAAATTATGAGAAAACATTACTGGATTTTGGTGCGTCAATTAATGTTATACCTCAATCTATTTATGAATCTTTGAATATAAGGCCTCTGAAAGAAACTGATGTCATAATCCAACTTGCTAATCGATCTAATGCCTATCCTAAGGATGTTCTCAAGGACATCCTAGTTTAAGTTTAATAAAGTTCTACGTTAGCTAGTTTTGGGACTTTTGGCTATATATTTCTTCTTAAACAAGTTTACCAATACTTCTACTCATAGAGCACATTGTATTTAATTGTTGTTATTGTTCATTGTTTCCTTAGTAATAAAAGAAAGAAAAAAAAAAGAAAAAGAGAAGAATCAAGTATAGTAGCAATAATAAGTGTTGAGTAGTTAGTTATTTACATACAATTCTCATAAATATATTTCGTTGTCTCTTTGTATACTTAGTGCCTTACGAGTACTTGTGAAGAACTCCTCAAATCCCTTTTGACTCACCTTAACCCTAGCCTCATTACAACCTCAAATAAAGACCTTTTGATCTATTTTAGCATTTAATCACTGTAAAAGAGAATTAGTATATTTGCAAGCCTATGGTAGTGTGATTTTCTATAGGGAGTTTTGAGCAAAACACTAACCTATAAACACTTAAGTGAAATGAGTGGATCCCGTAAGGAAAATCCATTGTGAGTTATGCTTACCTTTGAATGATAGTATTATAAGTTGAGTTTATTTATATGCACTAATGAAAACTAATCATGATATGTGAAGTAGCTTGACATTCGATTGATCAAAGTTTGAATGATTGCATGAGCTTGGTTTCTTTGAAAAAGAATTGATAGAAATTGATGGTCGTGTTTAATTTGCTCGAGGGCGAGCAAAAGATTAAGTGTAGGGGAGTTTGTTAGTGTCTTTATTTTCTATCTTTTTATGGGTTAATTTTCTTTATATTTTTTTTAGGTTCGAAGTTATACTTAATGAAAATTAGTCTTGCTTTATGTCAAGATGTATTTTGGAATCAAATAGAAAGAACTTCAAATATTTTGGGAAAGATCTGAACCAGGTGTTGAACCTAACTAAACATGACCTTCTGCAATGATACCTATGTGACAATCAATAGCAGTGTGTTTAACGCATTATACGCAACCCATGCGTTTTACTTAAAAACACACAAGTTTTTAAAAAAATAGAAGAGAACAGTGACAGTGGACCAACAAAGTTTATTTGTCACATCAACACAACAGTAGTGTAGAACAGAAGAAAGAGGGGTGGTGGTGGCTCAAGAAACAGAAAAAAAGAAGAACACGTCCTTAGAGAAGAACAACTCCCAGCACAAGAAGAGAAAATTCAAGTAACAAGGATGATGACTGGACAGGAAATAAAGAAGAAAATCAAGAACGCCCCAAACGGGGACAATCCCAAATAGTTAGGAAAAAATTGTAATGTTGGGTAACTAAACTCTTATTTTTTGGTTTACAAAATCCTAGTGATAAGTGCATATTTTTCTAATTTTTATGTTTTAATTATTCCTTTTTATTCCTCTTGTTGATTCAAATTATTAGGACTTAATTGATTTAATATTTTGTTGAAGGGATTTAAGTGGGCTTGCATTTTAATGGAAGAACTCAGTGTTTGTTCAGCAAATTAAAATGGGCTGGAAGGTAGAAATTAAATCAACAAAGAAGGGAGTCACGCACAAGGAGCATGCAACACGTGGACAGCAAGACAAGCTACATAAGAACGACGATGCATGGGCTTCACAGGACATTCACGCAAGTCATACAAGGCTGGACAATAAATTGTCCAAATGGGAGTAAACGCAAACCAATTGGGAGGACAAGGGCTAGAGCCAGCAGAACGTGGACACGCATCCAAGGGAATCAACATCAAGGAGGGCCCACGTTCCTCACTCAAAGAGACCATCAAGAGGGGCCCACGGCAATTTCAAAAAGGGGGACACAAAAACCTAGGAAAAAAAAGAAAAGGGGAAGTAACGGCAGCTAGAGGAGGACTTTTTCTTTGGTCTGGGGATTTGGTGAAACCACAGTGACGCACGCTAGAGGAGGACGTTGGGCAGCTTAGACCGAATTTCCAGATTTCACTTTTATTAGCTTTATTTTCTTTTCTTTGTTATGGAGACTTTGTTATTTAAGAATTCTGTTTTGTTTAATTTCGTTATGAGTAGCTAAGTTATTTTAGTCGGGGAATTCCAATTGTTATGCGGTGACTCGTGAGACCTTGTTTGTTCTGATTATTTGGTTTATAATATTCGTACTGTTTC
>JAOSBK010034795.1:0-24443 GCA_027568895.1 Erythroxylum shatona | reverse complement strand
ATTAAAAAATTCAACCCCCCCCCCCCCCCTTTCTTGTGCGTTTTGTACATTGAATATAAAGTTTATACTAACGCGTGATTTACTTCATAATTAGGGTCGTCTCATACGATGGCAACTTGAACTCAATCAATATCAATTTCATATTCAATATATCAAATCTATTGACAATTTTATTGCAGATATTTTAACAAGAGAATGGAAGCAACAATACTATGTCTCAAAGATGCATTATTGAAAAAATAAGTAGAATTAATCAATTTGCAATAGCAAGTTGTTACAATCACAAAGGAAATAAATCAACTCAGGTCTACTATCCAGGTATTGAAACAAAACACAAAGGACCAACACATAGCCACAACCATTCCTACAACCACAACTACTTCTACAACCACTACTTCTACCATACCATTAATCACACCTCAACAAATTACCTAAGCATCATCAGTTCAACCAACCACTCCTCTTGGATCTCAAAAACAAAAGGATGCATTTGAAGGAAAAACCTATGTTATCTACAATGGACCAATGGCAAGTTTGTATGATGAATGGCACAAAGCAGCTGTTCATATCACAGGCTGCTCAGGTATTCTACATAAAAGCCTTTCGTCTAGAGCTAAAGCTGAAAAAGTTTTGGCTGATTTTAGAAACCTTGTACTAAAACCACAATAGAAACAAGTTTTAGAAACATCTGTTTCAGAGAACAAAATGAAGTCTTTAGGCAAACCCATCAACATGGACCAATTAAATTCTTTACTATCAAAAGCCCTCTAAATAGAAGCCTATAAACTAACCTCAGAAATGTTTTATGATTGTTTCCAATCACTTAATACATGGACAGAGCCCAAAAAGTATTCCAATATTATCCTCAAAATCGAGGAAAATATGAACCCAAAGTAATCATCTTTCTAGAAGCCAACCCATTAACCACTTATCTATTTTTTCAGAGTGGACTTATTGATACCATTTATCTAACTAATATACACATCTTTTCCGAATTCCCTGTTAGATGTATTCAAGTTGTCAAGAATTATAAGGATCGTTTCACCAAGGACAGAGAAATATTTATTAAAATTTTCAGCAGTTACCCTATATTCAAAAAAAATAACTCTCTCAAGGATGCAGAAATTAAACCATCCAAAGTTGCCTTTTTCACTATTGGGATAAGCAACGACATTTATCCACCAATTGACGAACCACCACAACATATATTTGAATGGGAACTCATCAATCGATTCAACCTTCATTGTTTTGAAGGATTATTTATTCAAGGAGCCAGAATCAACAAGGAGTCAACAAACAAAGTCAATTATAAAGGACTTAACCAAGTCATGATTTCCAATTATAAATCTGCAATTACCCCCAATGCATTTCATATAATTCATCAATTTTTACAGCCCTTTTCAATTATGGAAGGTATTTTCAATGACCTTTCAAACTCATGGAAATATGCCATCTGTCATCAACTACAAGCACATACTCAGCATAAATGCAAATACTGCCCCTCCATGGTTCAGACAGATGACACCGGATCAATTGACGCAATTATTGATGAATAGTTCATCAATCAAACAAACAAAGATGTAGGCCAGATGGATGGCCCGATTTAGTTTCTTTAGTATCTTTTCTTTTACTTTTTAGCTTTAGTATCTTTTGTTTTTGCTTTTGTCAGATATTAGATGTCAGGAATCTTTACTTTTTCTTTTACTTTTACTTTCCATAAAGTAAAGTAAATTCTCCTTTTCTTTTTACTTTTGTCGGCCATTTCTGTTTTGGCCTTTTCTCTTCGTTAGTTCTATATAATGTAGCTTCTGAGCATTTGCTCAAATATGAAATAAAAATCTCTCTTAGTTCTTACCAATTCTCTCTCTGCTATCAGCCTAAGGTTTAGCATTTAAGCTTAAACGGAGACAAAGGTATGTAGCTATTAGATGTTCTTGTTTCATCACTAATTGATTTATTTTCCATCCATTACATGAAACTTATCTCTATCTTTCTTTATTCAAGTTATATTGCTTTCCCTAATTATCAATTGCATACATTTCTAAACGATTGTCGAATCCATAATTTTAATCCATTATTATTTCAACATTTGTTAGCAGTATTACTAGATCCAACAGTTTCTTATAATAATCTTAATTAATTAATCATTTTTCATTACAAATACATATATGAATTTCGGATATTTTGAAAGATAAAGAATTTTGAAACAATCAATCAAATAGACGATCATGATGTATTAGACGACCTACTTGCAAGATATCATGCCCAGAACAAATGTGCATATAGTAGTCTAGATGCAAGAAGATATGTTCAAATGTATGATATAAGCAGACTCATATATTGACAAATGAATTAAAGCATATAGTAATAGAAACTACGAAATATTACTAGAAATTGATGCAGCCACTCATTCACTAATAAAAACCATGATGTATTTCAACTTATATATTCCATTTTATCAATTTATCTCTTGTAACGAACCCTGTGCTCAATAAAATTCTAAAGTAATTTTTCTTTCTTTCATGACTTATTTTGAGACAAAGGACATGCTCAAAAAATTAATCAAGCATTGTTATGAAATAGAAGAAAGCCAAAATAAATGGATCAAAAGATATGAAGGATATCTAGAAATTGCCAAGACTAATAAAAATTACCATCTAGAATTTGAAGCAACTCAAATGATTCTATTCCTTAAACATATTCGAGAAAATAATAGAAGAAATAGAAAAGAATATATTAAAGAAATAAACCAACTTATAGATTAAATTTTCATATAATAATGTTCAATATTATTGCATCGTCCATAATTATCCATCTTATTTTATTTTATGCAATTAATAGTCTTACTTTACTTTACGTTCAACCCTTTCTATTTCTGCTTCTCATCTGTTCATTATGATTAAACCTAGTAGAAATGTTAGAATTTTTAGATATCTGCTTTATTTATGGTTTTACATATCCACCTAGAAGATATTTATGGTGTAGATTCCTTAATCTTAATTTCGATACTACGCACGATATCTATAGTTTATATTAATGACAACAACTTATTGTTCTATTTGTAATCAATTAATAGATCATTTACAATATATAGAACAACTCATAAATCAATATTATGATGAATTTAAATATTTTGAAAACTGATATAATTATGTTCAATTTGTCATTACAAACTCAAGAGCAATTCTACCACTAAAAAAAAACTTAGAATTAGCACGATCTTTATATCAATTTATCAATCTGAATATAGTTTTCTACAATCACAATTAACCCAACATAAAAATACTCCTAATCATCCTCAGTAATGTCTGAATCTCCATTTGAAAAATAAATAGACTCAACCATATTAGACGTTGATAATTTAGAATTAATTGAATCTTTAGGAACCTTTCATATGAATACCTTATTATCGAATGATGGACAAAAACAAATTGCTAAAACACAGCTAAATTTAAAATCTGGTTAAGATATTCAACACTCTTTATTTAAAAACATAATTAATCATAAAAATATGATTTATTTTGGTAAGATAGTCCATGAAACGCCTATAAGAATTGATTAGTGTAATAGACATATAAGAATTAATCTAATTGATCAAAAACAAATAAGTAGGCAATTACAAAAAAATACCCCTAGAAAAACATCTAAAATTTGGTTATATTCATCTTTCTACAATTCAAATCTTGTTAAAATCTACTTTTCAAGAAGGAATTGATTCTCCTATAAGAATGGCAATTGTAGATGAATGAATGACTAATTTAAATGATCAAATTATAAGAATTATGAATGGAAATTTCTCTTATGGAAAAATAAAATTTAAAACTTGATTAAAATTAGGTATACCATTAAAATCTCATAAATTAGATGAAACAATAATCAAAGCTTATAAATTCTATAAAGAAAACCTTACAACAACTGGACAATTTCCTTTTTCGATAACTTATCAAATTATCTATGCATTAACAAATTCTCATCATAGTATAGAATTCAAAAATACTGATAAATTTTATATTGATCAATTATTTAATGATGTCGCAAAAGTATGAACAAATTTTAGAACTAAATTAAGAACATTAGCTACTATTCAATATCCTATCCAATTAAATCCATCTATAACTAGAAGACATTCCTTTTTAGAACAACTATCTTCTCCAACATCCACTCCATTATTAAAATCACAATCCTTACGGTTATCCAAACCTATCGGATTTATAGAACTTGGAAAAAACATAGAACAAAATGTTAAAATTAGTGACCTAATTATTCCTAATCCTACTATAGAAAATTCTATGAAACTTGAAGATATTAAAAATCAAATTACTGATTTAACTACGTATATAAAAAATACATTATGAGTGTTACCCAATATATTAAAGAAATAAAGGAACAACAAAAGAATTTAGAAACAAAAATTGTTGAATTAATACAAGTTCAATCAAATACGATACAAATGGTTCAACAATTAATTATGGAAAATAAACAACAATTAGAAATTATCCAAAAATTAGAACAAAGATTAGAAGAAAATTTGAAGAAACTAGAAATAGATAACAATAGCGTAAAAGTAGTATCAGGTTTAAGTAATTTGATTCCACCCTACCTTCAACTCAAGTTTTGAGTAGCAAAGTAGTATCAAAGCTTAGGTATGGGCCTGAGGCTTACCCCACGTTGTGAGTTCCAATCCTTGAATGGATTGGCTCAATGTGATCCCAAAGTCACAAACCGAAAGGGGAGATTGCGAGCGTCGCCTAGCGGATGTGTGGTGGGTTTAAATAATTTGATTCTACCCTACCTTCAACTAGAGTTTTGGGTAACAAAGTGTGTGTGTGTGTGTGTGTGTGTCTATATATATATATATATATATATATATATATATATATATATATCTTAGCTTAACATGTCATTAATCATATCAATCTAGAACCATGCTCCATTAAGGGTATGATTATGGTATTGGTAGATAGATATGAACTTACTTGATTGATGTACTCGTTAGTCTAAACCTTATGATATGGGTCCTACTCTTGATATACCTATAAAATACATCTATACCTATATATATGTATGTATGTATGCATATATGTATGTATATCATTTCGACCCTCTTCATTCCTATTTTTCATCTTTACCCCAAGGTTATGTATGTATATATAGTCATCGAAAGTGAAGAATAGAGGAAAAAGATAATTTCATAAATAGTAGCCTTAAAAAAAGGAATGAAGAGGGTGGAATATGTATGTGTATATATGTATGTGTGTATATATATATATGTAGGAAGATGAAAAATAGGAACGAAGAGGGTGGAAATGATATATATATATATACATACATTCATACATATGTATAGGGGGACATTACAATCTTCCCTCCTTGTGAAAAAATTTATTCTAAAATATTATAACAATGTTCTATTAAGGAAATAAGTATGGACATAACTCTCATATCTCTCACTCTATTTTGCAAGTGATCTCCTTGACATTGTCAGTCCTCCACATCACCTTAACCAAAGGAATCTATTTTACCTATAATTAACACACTTGAGAATCCAAAATAGCTAATAGTTCCTCTTTATAGGTCAGATTATCATTCGCCTTTACATTCTATAGCTAGAGTACATAAGAAGGATAAAAAATGTACTTATGAAGCTTAGAAGCATGGAATACTAGCTGGACTTACAATATATCCAAAGCTAACACCAATTGATATGTCACATTTCTAACCCTATCCATTATCTCGTAAGGTCCAATATATCTTGGAGACAATTTCACTTTCTTTCTAGACCTCATCACACCCCTCATCGGAGATACCTTTAGAAATTTTGAATCAACAACTTGAGATTCGATGTCCTTATGCTTCAGGATCACATAACTCTTCTGTCCACTAAACACTGTCTCTAGTATTAACTTAATTAATAGAATCTTCTCTAATGTGATCTTGATTAGTATCCCTCCATCTGCCTCTCAACTACTTCCTCCCAACATATATGTGATTTGTATTTTCATTCATAAAATGCCTTGTAAGGTGCCATCCTAATGTTACTATGATAGCTACTATTGTAAGTGAACCCAATCCGAGGCATGTGTGAATCCCAGTTACTAATAAAGTCCATCATACACACCCTCAGCATCTCTTGTAAGATCTGAATTATCCTTTCAAATTGCCCATCAGTTTGAGGATGGCATATTATCCTAAAATTTAACTTGGTGCCTAATGCCTCCTATAACTTCCTCCATAATCAAGAAGTGAGTTGTGATCCTCAATCAAAGACTATCAATATGAACAACCCATGGAGACACAATATCTACTTAATATAAACTCATGCAACCTTGGACATATAGCAAATTATTAAATGGGCTAACTTTGTCAACGTATCTATGATCACCTAAATTGGATCACTTTGAGCCTTTGTATAAATCCAACCACAAACCATCATGATCTTTTCCTATTTCCATTCAGGAATTAGCAATAGTTGAACCTTACTTGAGGGTCTCTAATGCTCAGATTTTGCTTATTAGCAAGTCAAGCAATTAGAGACATATTAAGCAATATCTTTTTTATACCATCCTACCAATAAATATATTTAATGTTACGATACATCTTGGTTGAACCCTGATGTACATTATATGTCATATAGTATGCTTCCTTTAAAATCTCCTGCTTTAATTCTCCATATCTGTAACATACAATATCCCATTCATCTTTAATATGCCTCCCCCATCAATATTAAAATATGTGTGATGTCCTTTTCATAGTTCATACATAAGCACTTAAAGCTTAGGATTTTAGCCTTGAGTGATCATGATCCTGTCCAAAAATACAGATTGTACTCTGATGCTTGCTAATAGTACTCCTAAATGTGAACTCTAAAATTGAGTGCTTGATATATCAAATATGTAACTCCTTGGTCAAAGCTATTCTCTCTACTACAATATGTCCCCTAAGGACTTCTTACTTATTGCATTGGTTACAACATTTTCCTTTCCGAGATGATATTGAATATTGCAGTTATAATCTTTAGTAGTTCCATACACCATTTTTGCCTCAGATTTAATTCCTTCTGTTGAAATATATATTTTAGATTCTTGTGATCTATGTAAATTTAACACATCTCACCGTATAGATAATGTCTCTAAATCTTTAAGGCAAAGACCATTGTTGCCATTTCTAAATCATTAATATGGTAATTTTGTTCATACTTTTTCAATTACTTGGATACATAAGTAATTACCTTATCACTATGCATTAACATGCATCCTAGGCTAACTTTTGAAGCATTATAGTGCAATTGAAGTTCTCTGCCTTCAATTGATAATGCCAATATTGGAACTGTAGTTAAGCATTCTTTAACTTTTGAAGGCTCTCTTCACAGGCATTAGCCTAAATTATCTAGCATTCTTTTATGTTATATGTTTCAATAAGGTTGCTATTTTGGAATACTCTTGGACAAATCTTCGATAGTAACCTACTAATCCTAGAAAGCTTTACACTTCTATTACTGTCTTTGGTCATTACCAGTTTGTTACAGCTTCCACCTTCTTCTAGTCCACTTGTATCCCCTCCTAAGATACCATGTGTCCTAAAAATGTGCCACTATCAAGCCAAAATTCACACTTTAAAAACTTGGCATACAATTGATGTTCTCAAATTTTTTGCAACACCACTCTAAAATGTTGGACGTACTCCTTATTTATTCGTGAATACATATAAATGTAATCAATAAAGACAATCACAATCCTATCTAAGAGTAATTTGAAAGCTCTATTCATTAGATCCATAAAAGCTACTGGATTGTTGGTAAGGCTAAATGAGATTCCTTGTAATTTATAATGGTCTGTCGAGTCCTAAAGGCAATTTTAAGTATATCATCTCCTCTGATCATCAACTGATGATATCCAGACCTTAAGATGATATTAAGAAAATAACTAACTCATTGAATTTGATCAAATATATCATCAATTCGGGGTAATGTATAATTGTTGTAGATGGTATCCTTATTCAATTGCCTATAATCAACACAATGGAGAGAACCATCCTTTTTCTTTACAAATATTATCGATGCACCCTATGGTGATGCACTTATCCTTATGAAACCCCTATCTAATAAATCTTACAATTGTTCTTTTCATTCCTTTAACTCTATAGGTAACATTCTATATAGAAGTATAAAAATTAGAGGTGTATCGAGTACCAAATCAATATAGAACTCAATATCTCTCTCAAAAGGTAGCCCTAATAACTCCTCGGTAAATACATATTAAAACTTCTAAACTACTAGAACCATTTGGCTATTAATTTTTTCAGAGGTATCCCTAACTGAGACTAATAACCTTTGAGACTCGTTTCTAAGCATCTTGTTGTCCACTAATGCTAAAATTAAGTTAGATGTCTTATCTCCCTCAAAATTTTACTCTACCTAACCCAGAATTTGAAACACCAATTTCTTCTCTTTACAATCCAAGTTGGCGTAATGACTAAATAACCAGTGCATCCTTAATACTATGTCAAAATCCATAACCGATAGCACCATAAGATTTTGTCTTCAATATCCTATCATTAGTCACCACAGGACATGAGTGTTAGATTAATTTTACCTCTATAGCATCGCTAAGAGTTACGGATACAAACAAGGATTCTTCTATCATATCTGGTTCTACTTCTAGTCATATAATAAAGTTAGGTAACATAAAAAAAATGGGTTATTCCTAAATCTATCATAACTCAAGCTTCTAATCCAAAGAAGAGAAAAATACCTGATTCCACCACATTTAAAGCTTATGCATATTAGGGGATGAAGGTGAACACTTTGGCCTGACCACAACCTGTATGTTAAAAGAGCTTGTCCTTGACTGTAACCTCCAAATCTGCCTCCTGAATGCCTCCCTCCAAAACCTCACTCCTTCTAGTCTTTAAACTATGGTCCCACTTGTGGCTACTAAAATGGAGGTTACTTTTGTTGATATCCCAATATTGGACAATCTCTGATTAGATGCTTGTACTGGCCATATTTGTAGCAACTTCCTGGTGATATGTAACATGGGCTTTGGTGTGCCTTACCACATTACTGGCAAATGGAGGATGTCAAACCTGAATAGCTACATCTCGATCTTCATCTGTTATTACTACTACCTACTTTAGGTGCGAACCTAAAGCCCCTCAAATGTCTACGATTAGATCTCGCCTTGCTATGTGCTGAAGTAGCCCTCTGTTAAGTGCTACACTTTGACTATACCTTGACAAAAATTTTGATTGTAACTACTATCATTGCTTAAAATTGGAGGGTTCTGTTGAATGCCTCCTACTTTGGTGTCTAATAGATAGAGCACCATGCTCTATAAGGATCCTTTCTAATTGATTGGCCATATCCACTATGATAGAGAGTTTCTCACATAATTTATAGTCATTTTGAAAGAAAGAGGTTCCTAACCCAATTACATATTAGTTGTTCTTCCTTAAATCATTAAAAACAACCTCTGGTGCATATAGACTCTCAATCAAATGAAGTCTATCCCCCTAGCATAGATTCAAGTTATAATCTAAGTACCCCTCGCTAAAATGAAGAGGAAATAGTCCATAAACATATCCCAAAATTGTGACCAGGTCATTGCACCCAAATGTGGTAGGATGTGGTCTCAATACCAAATTTTGGACACTCCCTACAAAGACATCCCCACCAAACCCACCAATTGGATATCATACTAGTGCAGCCTCCTTCCTCGCATCTCCACCTCATCCAAGAAATCAATGGTTTCCTGGGTTTGGTCCCATCAAATTTCAAAGGTTGGACCCTTAAATACACTATTGATAGTTGTATATCTGAATTCCCCTGCCCTAAGGCTACAATTGGTGGTAGGGCTTATTGTTATTATTGCATCATCATCTTTTAATGCATCATTATCATCAAATCTTAGAACATGTCACTATTAGCTTATATTCCTGCCAAAAACATTTACATATCAAATGTAAGTACCTCGAGAACTCCCTATGACACCTCTAGATCTTCTATAAGTGCCTCTTGAGTCTTGGTTGTCTTATTCCTACTGTGCCTTTTAGCACAGGGTGTCTCATCTACATCGAGGCCTCATCGTGGGCCTTTAGGTTAAGTTGGGTGAAAATTTGCTCATGTATGTTTAAGCTGATAAAGAAAGGAAAGGAATGGTTAGTACTACAAATAAGAACATATGATTATTTTAAGTAAGGATGTTATTTTAAAGAGGAAATAAATTCCCAGGTGTTTATAGTGCCAAGTAAAACTACACCTTTGGCCTTAAATATTTTAACCGAAAATTTGATACCAAATTTGTCATAACCCAAACGAGCACGTGGTTGGCGTGTGAAACCTGAAAGTTGAAGTCCTCATATCATGCATAAGCCTAACTACTAGTGACAACACAGGCATATGTAAGTATAAACATAATGAAGTATAATAATGTTAGCATATGTACGTACATTTGAAGAAATTTTTGTCAACATACTAAATCATATGTTGTAGATGCTAGACTAAAAATACAAGTGAAATAAATGAAAAACATACATAAAAGTAGGTATATTGCAATCGATGACTCTCAGAGTCATTGTTGTAAAGTTGTTAGGAGCCCACCCAAAAAAATATAGTTGAGGGAGAGTCAGACCTCATTGAGTAAGTCCATATTGCCCCACGACACCAGATAAAATGGTCACATAATATACCATTTATATTATTATAAACACACATATATGATGCATGAAAAATCACATGTATTATATAGTAAATCGTGGAGAAGGAATATCTATAAAACCCTAACGTCCAATATCTTTAGGGAGCTAAGCATCAGTAACGACCCAGCCATGCTCCTATACTCATATACTCGTAAGGATCTCTTAGTCCAAGGGGCTACAGGGAGCTAAACATTACTAACATACCAGCCTTTACTAAATATGTCTGAAGTCATGATCACATCGATAATATACATATTAAACAAAGATTTGACCAAGAGCCAAACATCAACCAGGATCGATCCATATCATATATCAATGTCATATCACAATCATCTCTCATAATTAAACTAGTGTGCACCTAGTCCTAATGCCCATCCGGTGGCATGTTAGACTTTTTTTCCTCCATAATCCCAATCAAACACATCCACACATAAACTAAATATCAATCACATTATTTTTTTCAAACAAGCACTCAGTCATGCGAGGACCATTATAAATGCATGTATTATGCAATAAGTACCCAAATCTATATCCATATACTTAGATATTATGGTATTACTCGCATAGGCACTATGATAATGGCTTATTTAAATTAAAAACGTATATGTATATACTTCTAGGTACTTTACAACACATGGTATCCATGTACATAAGTGTAGGGGAATCTATCTTATCTTAACATGTCATCAATCATATCATTCTAGAACCATACTCAATAGAGGGTATGGATTCAGTATCAGTAGATAGATATAAACTTACTTGATTAATGTACTTGTTAGTCTCTTTGATGGTCTAATTATGCAATTTGGTCCTCAATCATATTCTTACTTAAACGTTCTAAGATTTTTAACTCACAAATCAATAAGAATTTTGCATGGTTACTAAGGAAAAAATGATCATTACAATTTATAGGGTTTTTAAAAAATTTCATGAAATAGATTGACATAGTATCTCTAGCAATTGGAATATTCCTTAATCATCAGAATATTCTTCCAATTACCAAAAAAAATTCAGTCTAAGCATTCATCAATTTTACACTAAATGAAAGCTCTTGACGAGTAGAACAACTTCTATAACTACAGAAAAACTCAAATTCTCAACAAATCTCAAAAAATTAAACAAAATTATTTCAGGAACCCTAAACTTTATTTTCGCCAATTGGCAGCAATACTGGTGGTGGCCAGTGACAAGATCATTATAGGGAAAGGGTAAGTACTAGTATTCATAGTCTTTATGGGATCGACCTGTACTTGCCAGTACTAGTTATAGCTATGTCACCCACTTGTGATTTATTACATTATTGACTAACACAAAAATAGGTCAATCAACTTTCCATTAGTGGAAATCTTGATTTTAGATTTCTTGAATTCCAATTTCTTATCCTAGACCCTTAGGGTTAGCATCCCTTTATTAACGTCAATTAAGGCTTTGGAAGTGGCCAAGAAAGGATGTCCCAAAATCAATGACACTTTCCTATCCTTAGCTATATATACGACTTCAAAATCTATTGGAATAAGAAACTTACCAATTTTAATAGGTACATCTTCTAGTTTACTTACTAAACATTTGAAGAATGGTATGCCAACTATAAAGAAATAGTTGTAGGTTTAAGATTGCCCACCTTAAGCATCTTATAGACAGATAGGAACATGAGGCTGATGTTTGCCCCTAGATCGCATAATTAAAGTTGATATCACCAATGGTATAAGGGATAGAGAAGTTGCTAGGATCTTAAGTTTTAGAGGCAGGCCATTTTTGATTTGTGACTTTGCTCTGTTTATTTAAGGTTGTAGCTTTATTCCTTAAGCCTTTTTTTGTTAGATAAGATGTCCTTAAAAAACTTAGCATAAGAAGGCATTTACTTTAAGATGTCAGTAATATATATATATATATAAGAGATCCTCTAAAAGATTACCAAATTTCTTATTTAATTTTACCTTAACCAATCTATTGGAAGACAATATAGGTGTATAGGAAATGTATTTGTGTTCTTCTCCCTCTCCTTTCTCTTTTGAAGCTCCTTATCCTCTCTAAAAGGTATCTTATTTCCCTTGCTTCCCTCGCTTTCAATCTTCTCTAATCTAAGGGTTTTAATTAGATCCTTACCCCTTAGCATCATAGTATTACAATGCTTTATAGGATTCTCATGTTTGCTAAGTAATTGACTTGGTGATCTAATAGTGATAGTAGCATATTGAGCAATTTAAGCTTTAAGCATCTTGCTATAAATAGGAATTTAATCCACCTTACATTTGAGCTTTTTAATCTCCTTCTCGAATTCTTCATTTTGTTTAGCTAAGTAGTAAGGAAGTTATCTAGAAAAGATTCTTAGATTTTTAAGGAGGGTTTAAATGAGGTTGAAAACCATATAACTGACTATTATTTTGAGGGATAGGGTAAAACTTGTTTTTGTAGGCGAAATTGGGATAGTCCCTCCAACTAGGGTTATAGGTATTAGAGACTAGGATAGTCCCTTCATCTATTGTCTTGCTCATCAAAACTCTACTGATAGTAACATCAACAAAAATTTTAATGTTATAGGTCATTTTATTATAAAAAGTCTAAACTATCATCCATTTCTTTAATCTATGATGTGGATAAGACCTTAATAGTTTATTATATCTCTCCCAAGCCTTATATAAAGGCTCTCCTTCCCTCTTGGAAAAAGTTATTATTTGATACCTTATCTATGCAGCTTAAATAGAGAAAGTATTTGGCCAAAAATGTATTAAAAAGCTGGTACTATATGGGGATTAACCATTCTGGTAAGGTTTACGACCATACTCTAGCTTTATCCATAAAAAGAAATGGAATCTTTGAAGCTTGATGGCTAATAGGAGAATACTATTGAACCTTGGTGTATAACAATTCTAAAATAGATAAATAGGTGTAGGCTGAGGTTGAGGTCTTTAGATGGTAAACCTCCAAACTAATTATGTTACATCATGGACAAAAGGAAGGCTTTAGCTCAAAATGAGATGATTTTATGTTAGGCCTTATAATGCCTGAGTTAATTCCTTGGGCATTTGGTGCGGCAAAAATTCTTTAATGTCCTCATTTTTTTTGTATTCATATTTATTTACTTCCTTAACTTCTGTTATCCTCTAAAGTCTTATTCTTATAAGCAAGATTCTTTTGATCTCAGGATGTGGCTCGATAATATCCATAGAATCATTGAAATTGAACATACAAAAAGTATTATATAAAAGAAAAAGAATAAAAATTATTAAATAAATAATAAAATTAAAACAAAACAAAATAAAATAAAATCTAGTCTATTTAGTTTATAAACACGTTAATATTAATGCCTAGACCCTTGGTAACAATGTTAAAAACTTGATTATTAATTATGGAAATGCATAGTATAGTTATAGTTAGCACTGACAAGTACAACTCAATCCCACCCTTTATTCATAAACTTAACAAGCTAGTCCAACAATTATAGATGATTGAATAAGAAAAATAAATAATAAACATATATACTAAAACAAAACTATCATCAATAATAAACCAATCAACGAAATAACTAGGTTTAAATGAGAAATTCCCCATAATTTTCCTATATTAAATTTCCTCTATTTTAATGAATGCATATAATTTCTTATACTGGTAAGAGATCTTAACTTAGGTTATATTATCTCTCGAGACATACAACCCCTATTCATAAGTTAATCAATTGAAATCTCTTTCAAATTTAGAAGAACTAAGAATGTGTTAATTCATTTTATGAACTCTCTTGATAGGTTTCACCTTAACCTAGAATGACCTTATGACTTCCTCTTTAATAACTCATGTTTAACCCTCTTTATTCATGTTCTGATCTAAACATGCATCTAAACTTTCAAATCTTGATGAATGAATCAAGTGCTAAATCATCCACTTTTGCTCCTTCAATTCAATCAATATAAAACCATAAATAAATCACAAGAAAACTATAATTTTATTAAATCAAAGCATTAATCAAAACATATTACATTTTAGGTTCATCTTACCTAAATATATATCACAATTTAGTTCGTAATCAAATAATAAATACTAGCAAAAAAATAAAAAATAATAAGACAAAGTAATTATTATGCTTAAATCTTATTCTTCAAAGAATTATTGTTGAAATCTTGCTCTACTTTTAAAGAATAATGTAATCTTGATCAAAACCGATGTATAGCAGTTTCAAAATGCCATGTTGATATTTCTTGGCCAAAAATACTTTGGCTTTTTTTCCTTCTTTTTCCTTAAATATGAAACTCTAACTATTTAGTGAGCCATATGGCCTAAACAAGGATCCCTATAATAGATCATGTTGTTTTGGTAATTCTCTAAAAAATTACAATGTCAACACAAGACCTACTGGATCTATGTAGGGTGTTGTGTTCTTTATTTAAGGGGTAACATGAGGGTGTGTAAGGCTACATAAGACAAACAAAAATGGCCACTTTTAGGCACAGTCCTTAACACAATAGCGTGTACGTAGTGTGTTTAAGGTCATTATCTAATTCTTCCAAAATTACTATACTTCAGTTTAGTTTTTCTATAATTTCACTCCTTTTCCTTTTATTTCAGAAATAAGACCTGGAATAACAATACTTCTCAAATTAAATGTTAACCCCTTTTAAAATTAAAAAATACAAGCAATATATCACGAAAATAATTTTAAAAATAATGTAATTCTAAATACAATAGCTTGTATTATACGTATATGAATTTTGAAACCTTTTTATAGAGTAGTGAATGAAATGTCTAATTTAACTAATGAATGTGATATTTAATTAAATGAAAATCACACCAAGTAAAATAATGTGTGTGAACACACACACACACACACACTAGAATAGATATATAGAAAATTCTAATGAAAGTAACTCTTAATTTGAAAATATTTTTTAAGCAATTAATATTACAATTTTAAAAATAAATTTATATATATGACAAAAAAAATTTATTCAGAATCGTTAAAGATTAGTTATTAGTATACTTTGATATGTGTAGTATCTACAATGTTAAAGTTATGCATCTTGCCTATATATATCAAAATATTCTCAATTCTTAATGTGCTTTAGCCATTTTAAAATTTATGTACATATAATATTGGACAATAAATTTCTATTTTTAAAGTCGAAGTCAATCCACAAATATCTCTAATACTAAAGTATTAGAGATACATGCACTTTAAGTATCTCTAATACTAAAATTATACTTTTAGTAATTCTAAATATTTACTATTATTTGAAACATGCATGTATGATATACTATGATTAAGCAACTATTATATATTATAAGTTAAAGTAAGTTATACAAAATGATGAATAACTTCTAATATTATATATTAGAAGTTAAAATAAGTTATACAAAATAATGTAAAATATTTTTAATATATATTTATAAGAAAGTTATCATATTTATTAAATATAAATATATTTTGGATTATTATTATATTTTTTTTGTATCATAGATGATTACTAGCAGTTTTATATTTTTGTTAGTTACATATTCTTAAAATGTAATTGATATTGATTCAATTTCTTATGATTTTTCAGAAAGGGAGCTATGAGTAAAGTTGATAAGAAAAAGAGGATAGTTGCATCTTATCAAGTGTGCAAATTACCAATTAGAAGTGACAAATAAGAAATTTTTGTTTTAAATTTGTTAGTTTTACCTAAACTTAAAATTTAAATTTAACTCTAAATATTTAAATAATTATTTGTGTTAATATTTGATTGCATTTCTTATACTAAATTAAGAATTATTATCAAAAATAATTTGCAATGACAATATATAAAGTATTCAAATTTAGCTATATTCAAATGTTTTAACTTTCTCTACAAGTATATTATTTAATATAGAATTAATCTTATATATTCATTACAAAATCATAATAATATTATAATATTACTAAATATAATATATCTAAAATTTATTTGTATAAAAATTATAATTAATAATTTATGTAAATTATTTTTAATAATTGTTGGCAAACAATTATCAATAAATAAGAACATATATTAAATAAAACTTACTTATTTCTATTGATAAAGTAATTGCACATTATATAATAAATTACACAATAAATTACACATCTTCCTTTACAACAGTGAAGAGGAATCCTAATTCCTTTTCTACATCTTATTTGCTACGGGTGAAGATGAACCATATATAACTCAACTGCTCTCCAATTGATCATAGTATCTCAATTATAACTTAAGAACTCATTTCTTAATCACACAATGCATTAAGGGTTCCTATCATACTGATACACATATAAATGCACTTCTCTCAATGTCTCATGCAAGCACTTTACTATGCCAAAGATACTTCTCATAATTCACTTATTGCCTATTTATACCTACAAACATTGTTCCTAGCAATTGGAAAAAAATTGTTGATAAAAAACAATTTTAGTTGTTAAAAACTAAATTTAGATATTATGAAAAAATTAATCATTACAAACTAGTGGTTACAGGCAATATATCTAATAAAATAAATAATGAATGTTACTTAAAAAATGAAATATCTTATCTATAAAATAACAATTTTAAAAGAAAAAAGTATTGTACAACTTTTATATTAATTGAGAACTTTGATGAACATTTTAAAGTGTGTTACATATCCTAAAATATTTATATATGATAAGAAAAAGCATATTCTAATAAATTTTTCTGCAGTACTCGAATTGTAAGCTCGATATTCTTGTCAATTTAGAACTTCTGACATAGCATAAAAAATCATTATTGAAGTAACTTGTAATTTAGTTTATTTTTATTTACGTATAATTCATTATTTTCCTTTTATCAATATAAACTATAAAAAGATTGTTTGTTTTAAAGAGTCTCTACCATTTCCATTAACTTGAAAACACTAAAAGAAAAATAAAACAAAAAGGGGCAATTTAAACCCTAATATTTACACCAAAATTTAACTTAAATCCCAATGTTTTGAAATGTTTAAAAAAAAAGTTGATGTTTTAAAAAAAGTTTAGTGTAAATTCTAAATTGATGGAACCCTAACTGTTTGTCAAGATTCCATCAATTTTAACTCAGCTAGAATTTTTTATTATTTATTATGGGCTGCTTTTTCCAACTAGACATCCCAACTAGCAAAAGTAGCTCATAAATTTTCTCCTCTACCTTTATAAGCGCTTATGCTTGTCTCCTCTTTTTATCATGCTTCTCCCTAGCTTGTCTATCTACTTATCTAGTTCATAACTTTCCAAACTACTTATAATTTTGAAAACAAATTTGCAACACTCTATTTGTAATGATCCTTTTTTTTTTTAAATTACTCATAATGGACCAATAAGGAGAAAACATATAAAAGTATAAGTTGAACTTAGCTTAAGTTCATTTCTCTCTTAAACTATTTTTCTTAATTATAGGTTACTAATTACTCCCATCTTCCGAAACTCATACCTTCATCATTCAACCACTATTTTTGGTGATCTAGGACTTTACAAAAAACTCTCGGGATATTCTACAAAACCCTCAACTTATTTCATAAAAAACAACCCAAATTTGGAGGAATCATGACTAGAAATTTCGCTTCAATTAGGTCAGTCACTGATCTCCTATTTTTAGTCATTTTTGGGCAAAACTAACACCATCATCATGTATAATAGGAAAACGAGGGAAACCTAACACCAATCAACCCATTTTATTGGTGATAGAAATGGGTCACCTTTGAGATCTAATCCGTCGATTCTCACAAACCTGGAGAAGTTTTGACGCAAGACTAGTGTCGCTGGATTCTTAGAGGTAAGTTTGTCATTTTTGGGTGGGTGGTGAAGATCACTGCTTCTCTAGTGTTGGCATGTGTACACCACGCTCTAATGATGGTTGTGATTTTCTGACCAACACGGAAATAGCTAAAAATAATTTTAAATTTTTCCAAATATTATGTGACTCAATTTTTATTAAAGCGGTGCATTGAAATTATTCATATTTTGTGAGATAAAAATTTGGAAAGGGTTATGTTCTTATAGAAATGCATGAAATTGATTAAATTGAGTTGTTGATGATTAGAATTGAGAATATTTGGTTATATTTAGTGTAAATGAGGGTTTAAAAATTGGTATCCTTAAATTGTCAATTGGATTATTATAGATTTTTATGATGTAAATATGGATTCAATTGGGCATAGGTATGTAGTTTGGAGACCCAAATTGAGCTATGGTTAGTGGTAGATATAGAAATGTATTTTATTGTAGGAATGACCCTTCTTTTAGATGGGGGATGTTCGTTTTATAGGATAAACTATGTCAAATAAAAAATAGAGCTCCTTATTATTGATTCATGATCTTATTCTTGAGGTATTTAAAATTAGCTTAAGTTTTAAATCCTAATGGTCAATCCTATTTTTCTTTCTATAGATCAATCAAGATTAGAACCTTCCACTTCGAGGCACTAAGTTCGAGGCAAAGGAGTGCATTCTCTAGTAAGTAAATATTCATGGTTATAAACATGCATTAGAATTCATTCTCATATTCAACAGGGAAATCACCATCATTATCATATGCACACATGATACTTATACATATGGATTGATACATCATATTTTTTTATGTAATGTTATGCTTATCTTGATATGTGACGAAATGGAGGATTGTTGTAGTATGAGCTACCTAGTGTGTATAATAAGGCAGTGTGCACAGTGAGTCGATTGTTCATGTATGGATTTGGGTTAGTATTTGATCCATTGGTGGATCCATTGATTGAGATACAAGACAATTGGGGTAGTTCGGTCGAGTTCACTCTCGAATGCCAAACTATATAAGATATATGATAGGTGGTGTGATTGTGACGTTTCGGTCGAGCTTGCTCTCAAAAGGAAATCAAGTCGTAGTGAAGCTATGGAGGTTCGGATGAGTGTGGCTCTCAAACGACAGTCCACTACATTTGACCAAGTGACCCATGAGGAACAAAAGAGTCCTTATGGCTATAGTCTATCGGTAAGAGGTATGTCATATGGTCATTCATCAGTCCTCCACTATTATTTGTGATTTGTGAATGTGATGATTATGTGACATGATATTGTTAAGGAAAATGCATGCATGTTTATGAACAAAATCATTATGTTATGAAATTATATTTATGGATGCAATACATATATCAATAGGTACATATGTATGTATCATTTAAAATATTTAGGAGTGCATAACATAACCATAGTATTAATTCACTCAGTGAGGTATAACTCCCTTCAACTTTTTTTAGCATCTTCTTTTCAAATCTCTTCTAACAAGATACTTCATTGGTCTTCCTCCCCTCAGGCAATTCGATGTATGTTTGTTAGTGACCTTTGACTCTAGAGCCATAGTAGTCTTGTATATGTTGGATTTTCCTTGTATTAACTATCTCAACATTATAGCACATTAATTATTATATATTGTTAAAACTATTTGATTATTATTAGTATGAATTTGATCATTTTGATATCTCATCTTTATTATGGATATAAGAATTTGACAAAATTTTTAGCTTGCTAAGGGTCCAGTAAACCTTAAGTTTACTGTTCTTTTAGTGCTGGTCACAATCCAACGTTGGGTTGTGATGATATTCCACTTTTCATCATGATATTTACGATTTGAATGTTATATATCATCTTTCTTTCTCTCCAATATTTTTTTCTCCTCTCTTCGTCTTTGTGATATTTGGATCATGCATAGGTGTATAAGTGTTGCTACTTACATAACTTACATGTAGATTAAATATCCTTCTATACACAAATTAAACAATTTATTGTCTTTTTGGATCATTCTAGGAGATCAATTACTAAATGTAAAACTTAACAATTACTGAATGTAAAACTTGACATAGTTTTAACTATTTTATATTCCTAAAATGTTGAGTTGGATGTGTTGTTTCTAGTGGATATGCTTGATTGACATACACATTCACATAGGTCTTATTCTCTTTGAGTGCCATTTTGATGTTAGGTTTCTTATCACTTTTGCATCAAATTTGTAAAACCATGAATTTTGGACATTGTATTATTAATTTTTTCGAAATTGCATTAATAAAGGTGGTTTTGGTCTTGATTTAGGAATTCAAAGAACCATTTTCAGGGTTACATTAGAGTTTCCTCCAACAATTTGGAAATAAAAGTTTGGATAATGCATGTTGACTTAATTTAAGTTCATAAATTTTTGGTTGCGATCCTAGGTTTATTTAGGAATTTCATAGCTGAATAATTATGTACACTTGCTTTATAGGTCCTAAGCTATAAATTTAAAGTTATTCCCCATGCATAATCTTACATACAATAGTTAACGATAGGTAACTAAGTATGTTAACAACATATAGGTGAAATATTTTTGCCATTATTATATCCATTCCATTGGATTCTCTTTTATGTGTTTTCCCAAATGTTATAGTTATTTTTGTCTTCCAGATCCTTTAGAGATTTAGTCTTAACTAAATCATTTTAGTTTAGAAATCATTTTGAGGAACATAGTTCCTATATTGAAAATTGTTGTTTAACTTGTTGCTTTGTAAACTCTTTTCAATTTTTGCTTATGGAATCTGCAATATCTAGTAGTTCTTGTTATTATAATGTTATTAAAATAATTTACTTATATAGGTTGGATGCCTTTTTAAGGACTTTGTGGAGAAAAAATAATCTAAGGAGAAGAATTTTCAGGATTTCCAAATTATCTAGTTAGTGTGCTACATTATTGATTTAAAATTCAATTACAATTATTAGTTTAAAATTTGTATTCATATATTTAATATTGTACATACTATAAGTTGGTAACTGTAAATTTTTTAATGGTATGATAAATAATTTCCTAGGAAGGTTGTTTATGTTATTTAAAAATTAAAGAAAGATATATTTATACTAAAGGAGGCTTAAATAAGGAGTAGTGTAATTTAATTAAAGGAACTTGATAAGCAACTAAAAAATACGAAGCAAGATATTGGGATATTCGTTAAAGAGAAGAAAGAGTTAAGGTTTGTGTTATTCAACATGTAATATGAGTGTTGATCTCCACTCTATAGATCTTACAAGCAAGTGCACCTATCGAACTATAGTATAATCTCAGTGACTATCGAATGTCAATCACAAAAGGACTACAAGTATTAGTAGTAACATGACCGTGCGTCGTTATGCTAGTCAAAATAAAATAACTAGACTACTATTATAGCAGTGGTGAGTCTAGGTCGATCCCATAGAGAGTACGTGTAAAGTTTATGAAATGAAACTAACCGGTGTTTAGATTTAATGGGGGGTTTTGATTTTGAAAAAAATAAAATGAAACTAACTAGTAAAAACAAATTAAAGAAAACATGAAAAAATGATAAAAATGGAGAATTTGGTAGGGACCCAGTTCTTTGGTTCAATCTCGACCTATACCCTAATTGAACATATTTCATTAATTTGTTGTTCTTTAACCTCTCCTAGTAACTATTAATCGTGGATTAATAATTAACCCGAGTTTTTCCTTAGTTTTTGTTTAATCAAGATACAATCGTTAATTAAACCTAATTACTGAATAACCTAGGATATGATCTCTAGATTTAATTAGGCAGTAGCATTACGAATTAGAAAAACTGATTAATCAAGGCAACAACCATATAAGATGCATCATTTAACCTAGGTCAATTTATCTCTAATGATTACGAATCATCTATCGCTACACATAAATTTCAACATAATAATTACGGATTATATTGAAATTCTGGCAATGGGTTTATAATTAACGATTCAATGAATGCATTAAAATCATCATCTCACAATACCCAATAGGTTCATACACAAATAACTGAATAATAATGAAAATCTGATTATCCATACATAATACCCTATTCAATTAACATAGGATAACACAATCAATTCCTAATGAGAGGAAGAAACGACAAAATAAAAAAAATATTTAACTCGGGTCGTCTACGTCGATGTCACCTCTAAACTAGCGTCAAGATGCCTAGTCTTTCATGGGTCTTTCCCAGAAAAATATTTTAGCCCTCATTCCAATCCTTAACCAAAAACCCTCTCTTCTATCCTTCACTGGCCAAGCTACCCCCCAAAACTCCTCTTCTGTTTGTTTGATGGGACTAATAAACCTTCAGGTTTATTATCCCAGCTCACTATTCAAGCCCATAGTGCCACAACTCTCCTCTCATTGTGCCTGCCCTACACTCCACTATGCTACTGATGGGACAAATTAACAGCAAGTCCCACCTTCTATTCACGCTAGCCTCCACACTAATCTGCGTTAAACGCAGACCCACGCATGCCTCAAGTCTCTACTCTCGCGTCTACTCCCTATTGCTTTAATTGGACAAAATAAATATGCAGCTCCTCACTCCAGCACAATAGTCACGCCTTCTTACACCTACTCCCCTCTCCACTGCGTTTTGAATAAAGCGCACAACAGCTGCCCTCCACGTACTGCTATTTGGATAAAAAAAATTCCTCCACTGTGTCATGTTTCTGTAGCTTTTGAAACCCTCTTTTGTAGCTGCCTAGGACGCTGTGTTTAACGCCTTCTCCTTGATATGCGCTGTTGTTTTCTCTTTTTTTCCTTATTATTTGCTACACCTTGCTTGTTAAACGTTGTCCTGACCTTTTGCTTGTTAAACATTTGTGTTTCGGTTTGCTTTAGAATATATTCTCTTTTTGGTCTCAAATACATATCAACATATCCAACCTGGTAGTCAACACAAATTAGGCATTTTATCTTGAAAATGGGATTGAAATCACATGAAATACATAAGAAAATATAAGATAATTCAATCTTATCAAATACCCCCACACTTAGACTTTGACCATCCTCAGGCAAAACATCCAAATTAAGCTTAAAGAGCCGAAACATTTACTCAATTCCCATATTTTCTAAGAATATACAATCACAAGCAAAGATGAGTGACTTTCAAAAATTATAGCAAGATGTCAACATTTCAAACTTTTGCTCATGATCAATCAACATTCATCATTTTTAAAAACTGAGCAATCTAATGGTAGACTCGAGAAATGTGTTTAACTAAAATATATCCACGGGTACACTCAATACCATTCATAATCATGACAATCCATAATTTTGCATATCATTTCATTTCTCCACCACTATTGTTCACATGCAAAATCACGAATTAAAGGACTTTTCAAGTTTGTAATGTGGCCAAAGATGAGGTGAGATATATTTGGGTTAAGTAGCATGAAAACCAACAAAGCTAATAAAACAAAAGTAACACTTAATCAAAAACTAGGTACTGTCAGTTATGAAGAATGCAATATTTACATTTCACAACCCCATTTAGCTCTCACACACAAATCAGATGAAGCATATATCAATCTGAAGGAATCACTCATACAATTTATACCAATGAAATCACAAGAATGAACCTTCCAAGTCATCCTCTACCTCATCGTCAACATACTCAAGTAATGCATCCATTATAACTATAGGAAGATGCATAAACCATAAACAACTTTTCAACACATATGCAATTCTTCCTTGATACATTTATTTTAAACAAAATTTTTTTCATTCTTTCTTCTTTCACTTTCTTCCTTTCTTTTTCTTTTTCTTTTCACTTTTTTCTTTTTTCTTTTTTCTTTCTTTCTTCTCTTTTTTCCCTTTCTTTCTTTTTCTTGTAAAAATTAAAATAAACTACATCAACATGGGAATTTCAATGATAAGACATAAAATAACATCCCTAGATTATAACCAACCCTTACATATGTACACCCCCACACTTAGAATTTTGTATATCCACAAACTCAACAATCACAAATGTTCCACTAGCTTTATGACT
>JAOSBK010034615.1:0-24671 GCA_027568895.1 Erythroxylum shatona | reverse complement strand
AGTTTGACTAAGGCTTCATACATTAGGTTTTCTTGATTTTCTTCTCCCAGTTGCTTCCAATGTAATAAAACCTACCCGTTTTCTTCTTCCTCTTCACTTGGATGGCTATGGAACCTTATTGGATGCTTGATTGGATGTAGAAGAGCATGAAAAATGCTTTAGATCACTTCTCCATAGCCATAACCAAACCTCTCTTCTCCTTTCTCTTTTCTTTTCTTTTCTTTTTTTCTCTTCATTCCTTTCTCTCATCAATGGTCATAACTCACCTTTCTCTCTCTTATTTTGTGATTCTTTTTCCACTCTCATGTGCACTCTCCATTCACTCTCACATCTATGTTAAAAAATGAAGCAAAATGTTACTTTTATACTCATTTAATGGGTTACACATGTCACCTTCTTATTTGTTATCACTAATGACTCATCACACAAATTTCATTTTCTCATTGGTTATCTCTAGTGACTCATCAATCCACTAATATCATGTAAAAAGACCAAATTACCCTTAATTAATACAAAAAGAACAAAATTCCCTTTAATGCATTTAATTCACTAACTCACCAAATTAAATCTGGAAAATATTTCACAACCAACTTGTCATCAAAATTGATCGTGAAATACTCTAATTAGGGTCAATACTTAATAAAAATTTCAAATGGATTTAAAATCATTAATACCCATTATTTTCCAAAAAGGGCATACCCATTATTCTCCAAAAAGGGCATTTTAGTCTAATAATTTTTGATTACTCGAATTTTATTCAATCAACCTTTTTTTTTGACTCATTTCAGTTATTATGGACTCCAATCCTAATTCTGAAGCTTTTCATCGTATTCTGAAATTATTCGATAACTTTTCAGTTACCTAGAAGAATTTTCGGATTGAATATGGAAATCACTAAATATCACCGAAATCGTTTGGATTTCATTCAAAAATGTCATCTAAATCTCTCAAGCACATTTTGGAGCTTTTAATGCTCATTGGGACTCATTTCATAACTTTTCAAAGTTTTAAAAATAATTTGAGAAATTTTTAATCGACTCTAGAACCATCTATGGTCTATCCGTGATCTCCATTATAACCTTAATAATACATTAAAATGCTTAAATTACTCTAGTATAGCATAAATAGAGCATTATTTGTAAATTGCATGTGTAGCATAGTGCATAATACAATAATTGAACTAGGATATTACAAAATTCTCTCCTCCTTATAGAAATTCGCGCTTAAAATTTTAAATAAACTTAGTCATCTAAAAAATATGGATATTGACTTCGTATCCATTCTTTGTGCTTCCACTCTGTCAATCACTTTGTAGGGACCAACATATCGTGGGCTTAACTTATCACATTGTCTAAAATAGATTATTCCTTTCCAAGTTAAATTCCCAAAAATTCCTTTATTTTTTAACTTTAAACTCAAAATTCTTCCTCCATTTCCACACCTGGCTCAGTTGTTGATTTTAGGTACTATCAGTTTGGGCCGCATACTTTTGATCTTATTTGGGATTATCTAAACTAGTTCAACTCAACTAATTTTTTTTATTTATCTCATCATCATATTCCAGCACTCTACATAACTGTATACTTCCAGTCACTTACAACTTGATTAATTTATCAAGAGGATATCTACCTTAGATGGTTAGGAAATGGGCAAGTTTTTCAATTCGATCTATTTCCCATATACTATCATATTCGCTTAGATAATGAAAAATTGCTACCATAAAATCCTTCATAATATACTTACAATTCCATTCCCAAATATGGATGGTTGAGTAATTTTTATTGGTTCTTTGGCTCTCAGCCTTGTTGATTTCGTAAGCATTTGAACATATACCTTGCTATCACTCTCTTCATACCTTGTCGATCATAATGCATTTTCAAGGTATGATGCCTCTTTATGTTCCTCAGATGTATAGACACTAGTGAGTGACTTAATCTAGACTTTCTTTCTTAGGTGCAACTATGACTAGTACACACAATTCCTGACCTAGCATTAACTTGACATTACCTCTCAATAAAATACCCTTAGAATTTGCAGCTTATCTTCACATGAAACTCTTTTTTCTAAATCATTACTTTCGCTTTCTCACTAACCATCAGTTGATTCACAACTTTACTAACTTAACCATCATCCAATCGTTCATTTAACACTATTATGATTCACATTTACTTAGATTACTATTAATGAAAATTTTGATTGGGGTCTAAAAAAACAATTGTTCTCATATACTTTTGAATAATAAACATCTGCTTTCTCATTATCTCTAATTATAAACAAAACTCAATAATATTTTTCTTGTATTTCTTATGCCTCAGATGGACTTCTTAGCTTTCGAATCTCAAATCCATAATCACTAGTGAATTATATATTGTACTTTTGTCATTTCCCGTCATACTTTTTGGAAGCAAATCAACCATTTAAGATCATATCTTAAGACTCTAACATAATGCCCTATTCATATAAAAACCATTCAATTACCTCAGAGTTCAAATTTTACTAACTTATAATGTAATTTTGAGCTTATCAAACCTAAATCTCTCCAAATTGGGATTATACCACACACTTCCACTGCGCAACTATGATGTTTAATAAAGATATCTTTACTTGTCCATTTGTAATACCATAAAACAAAAGCCTTTTTATTCATTCACTTGATATTTTGAAAATGCGATAACTGAACTTAAAAAGACACTGTCCATTTCTAATACCATTAAACACTTATGTGATTTCAGGTAGCTCAAAACTCAATTTGGGACTTTATTTGTTACTAAAATTTTTTTAATCAGCTAAAATCTCAATGTCATACTTGTTCAAAGGTCTCATACATAATTCTTATCATTCTCCTAATCATCAACTATAATTATCTGTAAAATAATAGTTTTAAATTCTAAATAGACAATTCTCCATTATGGGTCAAAACTTATCACTCACATTTCCTTAAAACTTTTACCACCGTTTTCACTCATTTGATTTTCAAGAAATAAAATAATTGACTTACATAAAAAGAAACTTAAAATAATGAATGTTCAATACTTAAAATCGATATACAAATACATGCGTAATTGAAAGCTTACATCAAACTGATCACTGCTCTAAAAAAATATTGTTTAATCATTATTCTTAATTAAAGATTACATCATAATGTCATCTATAACATTACTCTATACAAATCCACAAATCACGTTACATTCAAAAATATACTTGACCTTAAACACAAAATTTTTATACTAAAATTGATGTTTATTATAATCAATCACCCCATAAGGTGATAACATTTAAATATATCAAAATTCAGTCGCCAATTCCTTATATCAATAATAAATCCTCAACTAATTCAACCGTAATGAGCAATTTCATCCTCCATAAATATTCAAAATTTACTTTTCTAGTATTAAAAAAATATGAAAGAAGCTAATAAACTTTTGAAATTATTGAGTCATAAAACTAGATAATTTTTATAATAAATTCTTTGTATATTTCTAGCTATCATAACCGATATGCTAAGAGATAGGAGCATTCTACAGTTCTTGCTAAATACTATATCTAACTCCCCTTATGTACCAATCCTAACTTCCTTTAGAAGCAATCCACATCAACAGAATGTACTATTAGTTAATTTCCTTCCTAGTATGACTTCATAGTCATGGATATCTAATAACATCAACTCATAAAGAGCTTCTAAGTCTAATTACCTTATAACTACCTCTATGAACATTCTACACTACTAGAGTAGTTTTATTGAAAGTAGTTATTTTCAAACGGCACTCTAAAAGCTCTGACTTGACACTAATCTATCTAACAAAATATTTTAGCATATACGACTGTATAGTTCTAGGATCTATCTCAATATATTCATCACTAACGATACCTATCACCAAATTGGATGTATCCTCAGCATGCTGTTGGCTTATTGCAATTACCTCAACCTATGCAAGTGGTCTCCTTCCGTATTAGCTACACCTTGGTATTGAGCTCCTAGTGTTTCAGGAGTCTTTGGACACTGTAGGTGGTCTAACTGACCTCTAACTAGATGATATTCATTATCTCATCCTCTTGTCACCAAACCATTTAAATTTATTATTCTTATCCCGATTTAACCAAATTAGGGCACTTTCGAGGTTTATTCTCCCATTAGACAATGCCTAACTTACAAATATACTCGATCAAACTCCACAACACTATTAGGGCCTCCTGTGGCTAATGCATCGTCACTGCCTATATTTGTATTGTTCAGTCAAGGTAAAAACAAAATTCCACCAACAGTTTTCCCAGTCTTAACTATTCTGAACGGGGTTGATTCATAAAGAAAAACATTTACTGAACCATCCCTATGTTCGACCCCCCGAGCTAAAGGTACTTTAAGTGCTAGAGCCTCTAGTGTGGCTTTAGGACCCATAAGGTTTCGTTGGTGCATTATGATGTGAACTCAACGATAAACTATATCACACTGGAGAATTTGTTATATACTCAAATGCAAGGAAGATAACAAAACTTTCTGGCTTGCTTAATTAATAAAAACCATGTAATATCATGTTATGAAATCAAATCACATATAGAGACAACTATATTCCAAAATAGGCTCTGATAACCCTTGAAAGGACGGGCCCATCCCATAATTTCCCTTCCAAAACTCAAGTGGAGCCCTCCTGGCAACCCATGGTAGCCCTTATCTAACTCAATCAAAGGTTTCCATAAAGCCAAGCTGATCAACTGTTAAAAACCTTTTATATTTTAAAAGTTAGTGGAAAATAGTGGAATTTTTTAAATATCATTTTATTAAAAATTTCCACAGTACAATGACTGTATTTTAACATTCCCAAAAGTTTCAAAAGTCCTGTAAGATTTCAAAACACTTCTATATTCACACCAATTTCTAAACTACAAATTTTACACTTTAAGTCCACTTACAAGCAACCCTAAACAAATAATTCTCAATAATCATAAAAATAAAATTTTAAACGCTAAAACATATTCATGCTATAGTGCCCCCTTATCGCAGGGTACACACTGGGATGCTCGGAGGTTATTCCGGTTCATAATCTATGATAAGGGCGAGTTACGTTCGATCACTACACTCATTTCACATGGCATGGTATTATAAGTCCCTTATAAAGCATCAAAAAAAAATCACAATATTTTTTTAAGCTCACTTTTTCCTTATTTCATTATATAAAACCAAAAGTCTACATTGTCTTTCCAACCTTTACTATATGTACATCATCCAACCTTAATACAAAAGTTCTATATGAAAGAGGAAAATATACACAAACTAACTAATCTGTCTAAAAATCCCAGTTGACTGACCTTTGAGCCATGATTTCTCTTGCGAATCATAATCTACAAGGGTGGTAGAGCCTCTCAGTAGCTAGAGTCGTCTCTCGGTCCTGAGAAGACAACGTTGCAATTTTGGTGAGTTTTGCGAACTCAATAAAGTAACCATCATCGATGGTTCACTCAATTTAAGCAACACATCATTTCACATAACATATAATCACATATTGCACTTTACATGAGTATCACATTTGCACTTAAGCATAGGCAAATTTGGCATTTCATTTCTAGCAAACATTCTTAACAATATGCATATGAAATGCTTATGAGACACTTTCCATTTATTGCGTTATTGTGACCGAGTGCCTGAACTATCCTATATCCATTTTGGATACCAGGCTCATTAATAACTGTCCCTTATCCGCCTGGGGGATACAGGGCTCATTCTACATAGTGAGCCTTAGTCTCTTAATCACTTTTAAGCTCGAGGCTCATTTTCACTCATTGAGCTTTAAACTCTGATCGGTGGCTACTCGAGTCACAACTGCCATTATCTGATTATGCATTCATGTATGGAATGTATGTATCACAATCACTTACATTATAAAGCACTTAGGTCTTCACATTCACATTCAAGTAGCACTTCAATATACATTCCACATTCATAATCATCGGACCTTCTATCCGGAATCAATAATCAAACACATTCATTTATCATTCAATGCATAATTTAAGCAAATAATAATTGAGAGAAACCATCTAGGTTACTCACAAGTTACTCCCGAAGCTATTGCCTTGAAGCCCCGACAACGTCTGGAGGATGGTGCTCAATTCGATCCTCTATATTAAACACGTACACATATATCATAATATGCATAATCATAATTGTTCAATAATGCACATATATGAAATGAATTATGTACAATGCATGTTCATGATAACCCTGGGTATTTATCCATCAATTTCATCACAAAAGCAATCTCATACAAAAACTCATCTAACTATATTTATACTTAGGTTTATGCCTCACTAAACCATTAAATTCACAATTCATTTCTCATTGAATCACTTCAGATTTTTTCCCACGTCACACTTTCAGGTCTACTATTCACATCCAATTAGAAAGAGAAACTTATGTAATTGATCATATTCTCTTCTAGAAAAGTGTGATTCTAAGTCTGGTCTTTCCATAGACACCAAAATCACTTAATTTGGTTCTGTAATTTGGAAGATATGCCTTAAACATTATCGTTTTATTGATATTCAAAAACAATGTACTATGCACAACTTCCATCCAGAAATTCAACATCTTAGAGACTGGATCATAATTCTACTTCTTAAGATAATTTGTAGTCCTATATCTCTAGGTTACTCCAAATCAAAAATTCATTTTGAATCCTATAGTTCAAGATACAATCAAAATACTGAGGGGTGTTCAATAAAACAACATCAGTTCACACCATCCCGACAGATTCCCTCACTTTAGTTCAATCCATTTTCCTCAATTCAATTCAGAATGCTACAAAATTTTATGGAGAGGTAGAAAAATGTCTTATGAATCCAATGGTTCAAGAATCAAGTCATTGGAGGTCAAACGGAGAAGTTATAGCTAAAAAACTATTGGATGTTCATCAGCCTCTCAAAACTTCAAAGTCGCTATTGTGCAACTATCCAGCTTCCAAAGTCATTGTCATGCTTTTGTTTTTGGCTAGCCCTCAATGTCACCGTCATGTTTTTGCATGACGGTGCTTTTGACATATAACCTTAAAAGTCACCGTCATGCTTTTGCACGACGGTGCTTTTCCTCTTCTTCTTCTTCACAAACATCCTAACTTCTAAACTCCATAACTTTTGATCCAGAACTCTAAATTTTGCAAACTTTATATCAATAGAAAGATAGAAAAAAGATATACAATTTCTATGAAGACATCGAAAACAATTGTTAGTTCTATAAGGGTCCAAATTTCAGAATTATGTAGCGGTCCCAAATGTTCCTCCTATACAACATTACAAAATTATAAAGGTCATATCTCCTAACTCAAACGTCCAAAGATTACATAATTTATACCATTAGAAAGCTAAGAGGATACGCTACAATTTTCATGAAGACATTTTTATCAAAATCTGCCTAAATCAATACAGTTAAATAAGATAAATTTAGAACCAGATTTTTCCTCTCTTATCTCATTTCTGTGCTTCATTCACTCCCAATTCTCAACTCATTTAATTTATCATCTCAATGGATAACTTCTTCAAAGATACCCAATTTTAACTCAACATCATCTATGCACATTTAATATTCCTCACTTGCTCATAAATACCCAAAATATAACGAATTCCCGTACACTCAAAATATAATACAACATAAATATTCATCCACAACTTTTGCTGCACCTAATTCTCATTTTCACATCAAAATTTGAGACTCTTAAAAACAAAATTTAAACTTGATGTCTTCATAAGAAAGGTAGCCATATGTCTCTATTTTAATCCAATTAACCCCCAATTTTCAATGACACTTGTCATTAAATCCATATGTCATTTATCAAAATTTTCAATTGCGAATTAACAGTAAATTCTACTACCATTTGTCATTTGTCTTACCACTTGGCATTTTTTCTAGTCCAAAAATTTTTCCCAAATTTTCAAAAATTTTCCTAAAATTCACCAAAAATTTAAAATTCACTAAACGCACTTTCTAATTAAATTTTCAGTACACATAAACCACAATTCTCAATAAAATCACCTTTTTAAACAATTATACCCGAAATGTTTATAATGCATGTACAGTCATTTTCGAGTGCAAAAATCACTATTCATATGTGTATGTACTAACAGTATGCATGAGCATGAATTGCATTTTTTTTCTTAGTCTCTCTTCAATCTCACATGAGCCAATTTGTAGGGTTCTAACCCTTAATATGGGAACGGGATGTTACAGGTTGTAGTAATCATCTAAGTGGAAAAAAGGAGGTTAGAACATGATTTAAGCAAGAAATTTCTAGCTAATGACAACACATACATACCAAGAACCCTAGTAAAATACAACTCTTATACAACTAAGCATATGACTTCATTGCTAAGTATTTGACTTAGTCAAATGATAACTAATATACACCTAAGTGTATGTATTTAGTTTGAATAAGTAATTGACCAAAACAATAATATAAGTAAAATCACTAGATATTATCAACTTTGGTTACTAAGAGAACTGATTAAGAGACCGACTAGGTCGGATAATACCTTAATCAAGCATCTTTTAGCATTATCGCTCAATTTTGTCTTTCTAAACATAGGGGAATTGATAGGGGCATACCACCTCCTAACTTGATCCAAGTTCTAGCACTATGTCTTGGTTATGACTTCTAAGGAGAGGAAGTCCTATTGGTTCTTTAAAAAAGAGCGTCAAATTCTAGCAAGAGTTGGTAGAGTTCCATTTGTTCCTTGGATTCTATAGCGGCTGGCATGAACAGTTACAACAGCTAGAAAAGTTGTGAATTCCCTAAAATTCTAAAACTCGTTCATTCTGTTTAAAAATTATGGTTTTACCCTCAAAATCCCACAAAATTGGGTTTAGAGATTGCAGCCATTCAACCTCCAAAACAACATCGAATGCTTCCAAGCTAAGAAAGAAAAAATTGATATAAAAAAAAGTGATTACCTAGGTAAATTAATATCTCGTAACATTGGAATGACTCTGAACGGTGTTGTCATCAATGATTTTCACCTACTCCAATTCTTATTGAGTAACGAGGGAGAAATGATTGATTCATCTATATAGATCGTAGGAAATTTTAAGTGGTTCCTGAGTCAATGAGCACCAGTAGAGATTGTCCACCAATTGCCCATGGATTTTGTCATGTTCTGCAAGTTTTAAATCCCACAAGATGGGGTTCGGTCCAAAGAAATCTTCTAGATCTTGTTGGAATCTTATGGAAACTCTGGAAGCTCCTAAGATATGGTAGAAGCTTATGGAGGACTCTTGAAGCTTCTAGAATATAGTAGAAGCTTATGGAAGACCCTAGAAGCTTCCAAAACCTAGTAGAAGCCTGTGGAAGCTTGTGAAAGCATATAAAACATTGTGGAACAATATGGAACATTATAAAAGCTTGTAGAATGTTGTAGATAAGTATATATCATACATGAAGTATGTAGAGTAGTATAGAAAATTCTAGAAAATCAATGTAGACTATTAGATCAAGTAAATCTTGACTGTCCATTCTAGGAATGAATTAGTATATATACCCCTTGGGGGTTGCCTCATTTGGAACATGGAACATAGAACATAAAACCATAGAGAGCATCATACGCAACGTTGCATTCTTAAGAAATTCTTTGATAGAAGTATCTTTGCATCCTCCCACATTCCTTTTACTCTTTAGCAAAGTGTTGCATGTAAAAGGTTGACTTGAGGACAATAGTGTACTCAAGTACTAAACGAGCATTGGTGAAAGTCCAAGCTCATTATAAATGGTATCAAAGCATTGTTTTAGATCCTTTAGGTATTGTTGAAATGACTGGTTCAAGTGAAGTGACTACCTATAAAGGAAGAGAAGCCGAGAGAGTTCCTCCCACAAATAAAGGAAAGAGAGATAAGTCTGTTACAAGGGACACCATGGTTAAAGTAATGGCTAGGCTTTCAAAGTTAGAAAACACCATAGGGGAAGATTAGGAGAGGATCGATGTTTGGAACCAAAGAGTTGAGGAGCTAGAGAAGGAGTAATCTCTACTTTAGGAAGAGATGAATGGGATGGTCAATATCGTTACCTTGGATGCCTCTAAAAAGGTGAGCTCCTTGGAAAGTTCTCTTGTTACTAAAATTATGATGCTTGAGGAAACACTTGTTGTTTTCGAGTTAAGGGAAACAATGGGAGATTGGAGTTTGTGTAAGATGGTGGTGACATAAGGAGTTGTGACATTTATTATTGCTTACACCAGTCTTGTTAAAGTGAAGGACCTAGCGCTTAAGGCCTTTGGAGGAGTAAGGGATGCAAAGTTATCAACAACTTCCTCTGGAGTAGGTAGCAGTACTTCAAGGCACTTGGCATTATGGATCATGCCAAAAAGATAGATAACGCTTCCCTCTACCTTGTAGACATGACTATGGTATGGCAAAGGAGAAGATACAATGATATTAGGAAGGGGACCTACACCATGAACATATGGGATGATTTTAAGAAAGAGTTGAACAAGCAGTTTTACCTTGAGAATATAGAGAAGGAAGCTCAAGCTAAGTTAAGAAGGCTCACACACTCTGAGAATTCGAGGGTATGTTAGGGAGTTTCAAGAGGTATTGTTGGAAATCCTCAATTTTCTTGATAAGGAAGCTTTCTTTGCCTTCTACAATAGCTTCAAATTGTGGGCCAAGACGAAGATAGAGAGGCGAGGTGTGCAAGACCTTGCTAAGGACATTATGCTAGCCAAATCCCTTTATGAAGTAAGAAGGGATGTCCATAACAAGTCCAAAAAAAATGACAAGGGCAAAGGTGGGGGAAAGAAGACTCAAGGCAAGGATGGAGCTTTAAAGAGTGGCAAGACAAAGGAAGGTTCAAGCAAGGGCCACAAGGAAGACAAGGGTGGAGAATGTCCCACATTGAAGTGCTACCTTTGTGATGGACCTCATCAAATTAAGGACTATTTGAAGAAGAACAAGTTTGTCGACCTCGAAGAAGAAACTCAAAATTGGCTGAAGGAAGGTTCGAATTCTTAGAAGTCCTTTATGCCATCAATGCCAAAGTGAAGATGACAAAACTGAAAAGAAAGAGTGATTGTTCGTAGATGTGAAGATTGGTGGACAAGGGGTGAGAACCTTGGTAGATGCCGATGCTACAAACAACTTTGTGAAGGAGGAAGAAGTCAAATAGTTTGACATCATGTATAGACCAATTGATGGTTGGATTAAGGCAACAAACTCTGAGGCTAAAAGCATGTGTGGCCTGGCGTTGAACGTAGAGATCCGTATTGGTGAGTGGCATGGTTATATAGATTTTTTATTGTTCCTATGGATGATTTGCAGGTGGTGTTGGATATGGAATTCATAGACAATGTGAAAACTACTCCAATTCCATTTGCAAACACCATGTGCATTATAGAAGAGGGAAATACAAACATGGCACATTTGTCCCAAGAGGTACTAACAAATATGAAGACCCTTTCAACCATAGAACTCTTCGAAAGAGTGAAGACGGTGGAGTTAACATTCTTAGTGGCACTTAAGGAGAAAAATGTCACTACTATTAAAAAGTTGCCTAAGGAGATTGCTTGCGTCCTTGAGAAGTACAAGGATATTGTGCCACCCGAGTTTCCAAATAAGTTACTATCAAGAAGAGTGGTGGATCACAAGATTAAGTTGGTAGCTATCTCACACCCTAGTTTCCTTTGCGTGATCGAGGTAAGGAAGGATTGCAACATGACGACCAAGTCGAAAAGGTGTTAAAGCAAGTCGATGAGGGAAAGACTAGCTAGTTTTGGCTTGAGGATGGGTTGCTCTTCACCAAAGGAAGCCGAATTTATATGCCCAAGTGGGATAGATTGAGGAAGGAGATCATCAAGTGTTATGACTCCTTATGGGTTGGTCATCCAGGGATGCATCGGACCTTGACACTTGTGAAACATGCCTACTATTGACCCCAAATAAAAGATGAAATTGAGGCCTACGTGAAGACCTGTCCTATATGCCAACAAGACAAGCGGAGCACAAAGCATCAAGTGGATTATTGCAGCCATTGTCGATTCCCAAGAGACGATGAGAGAGTGTCTTACTGGTTTTCATTGTTAGTTTGCCGAAAATGGAGGGACAAGGTGATATAATGGCTATTGCAGATTACTTCAACAAGTATCAAGTGTTCATACCAATGCTAATAAAATTGATTGTGGAAGATGTTGCTCACTTGTTCTTTAGGCGTATGCTGAAGTATTGGGCCATTCCATAAACCATCATCAATGATAGGGCCACTTGCTTCACGGGACGATTATGGATGGAATCTTATGGAAGACTGTAGAAGCTTGTAGAACATAGTAGAAGCTTATGGAAGTCCCTGGAAGCTTTTAAAACCTGGTTGAAGCTTATGGAAGCTTAGAAAATATTGTAGAACAATATGGAACATTACAAAAGCTTATAGAATGTTGTAGATAGGTATATCTTTTATAGAAGCTTGTAGAATGTTGTAGATAGGCACATCTTCTACATGAAGTATGTAGAGTAGTATAGAAAATTCCAAAAGATCAATGTAGAACATTACATCAAGTAAATCTTAACCGTCCATTGTAGGAATAGACTAGTATATATATCCCTCGGGGGTTGCCTTATCTGGAACATAGAAAATAGAACCACAAAGAGCATCATAAGCGTCTTAGCAATCTTGAGATAGTTCTTTAATATAACTATAATTCCATTCTCTCACATTCTTTCTACCCTTTAGCAAAGTGATTCATGTAGAAGGCTAACTTGGGTATCAGAGCATACTGAGGTGCCGAAGGAACATTAGTAAAAGTCCAGGCCCGTTACAATTTGCATCTTATCTTAGCCGCTGTGGGTGTTGCCTTGATAGCATGAAGCTGTATTTATAGGTCTAGTCCTTCGCCAACGCCATCTTCCTCCATATCTATTTGCACAGATTCCTCAACGCCATCTAACGAGAAAAAAATGCTGACATTAATGGCCCTAAGTGTAAATTTCATCTCAATTAAAGCATAGTCCTTTTGCTTTGCTTGACGCTCATCTGTTTCAGTTCAAGTCAATTTTTTGATATATTTTCTTTTGGTCATATTGGGGTGTTAGGGATCGACCTAGGCATAATTCGTTTGGCAACACTCCCATCTCTCATACAAGTACAACCGAGCCAAGTTTGTTGCACTCGTAAGATCTTACGGACCATGTAACTCCACCGTACTCCTATAAATCACCAATAAATATTTTGGTTTCTTGTTCAACTGTAAGAGACCCACCTAGGGCTGCTAACTGCTCAAATTGGCGTTAATTTAGAGAGCTCCCCCAATTTGTTGTTGTGACGGTGGCATTGCATTTTAAACTCTTCCCATGAGATACTAGGTCGGTCTCGATCCAACTTCAAAAACTAGACTCGAGCTTCCTCGTCTAGATGCCAATGGTCTTGTGTCCCATCATAAGGAAAAGTCCAACCTTGTGTTAAACTCGGCCCTCTTAAGTTATTTACTAGCTCCACCAGCTTCTCCTGAACGGGTAGTGGAAAAATGCTAAGAATTCTTCAAAACGGGCAGAGTCATTTCCGATTCAAACAATGACGTTGCTTGTCTTCTTGGTACATTTTCATGAAACTTTCAAATTGTTGTTGAAGTTGGCGTGTTGGATCGCTCACAACTAACCGCTCTGATCCCAAGTTGTTTATACATCTAGTTATACTGTTATAGGGCTATTGACAACAAAATAAGCGTGCAATCTTTGTAAAGAATGCTATTTTGGGTTTTCTATTGTCCTTGGGAACCTATCTTCGTAAAAGAGAGAACCTAATCATCTCAATAATAAACTCTGGACTATTTTAGAAAGTGTAATAATTACCTCCTCGAATCAACTGAGTATCATTTGAATAATCGTTTATTTGTATAAATCAGTAGAACTGGAGTTTTTTTAAGTCCAAATCTAGAACAATCCAGACTTTTTCTCTCCAGAATTCTCGATGGCCTTTTGAGGCCACAAAACATGACAATACAAAGGGACAAACACGAATGGCCTCATGTTTGATGTTTCTGCAATTGGAAACGGACAACACATAAAGAGATCGGAGTCACTGACCGTGTTTGATTTTTTGATCCCGTCTGTCCAATACTTCTAGTACACGTCCTCCACACTCTCACTCAGCCTCTGCCACTTACTAACTTTTGACCCTTGACCTTTTCTTAGTATTGCCCTCTCCACTTCTGCTAGCTATATATTTACCCAATAAGGCACACCCAGGCCAGTACTCAGTAGCCATCCAAGGTTTTGAAGTCTGAACTCCATTTATTAACTTACTTGAAATCTATTAGACCACCACAACACTATCATGGGTAACTGCACATCAAGCTGTATTCCTATCTACTCAGGCACTAGAACAGCCAAACTTATGGACACTGAGGGAAGACTGAGGCGAGTCAAGCTCCCACTAAAAGCAGCGGAGCTCATGCTCCAAGAACCCGGCAGCCTCATCTCTCCGGCCAACGAACTCCTCCGAGTAACCCGTGTGATCGCCATGAGAGCCGAGGACGAGCTGCGACCAGGTCAACTTTACCTTCTATTTCCATTAAGTAGGGTTCGCTCTAAGGTTTCAGGGTCGGAGATGGAACTCATAGTCTCTGCTTCTGAAAAGCGCTCGAGCAATAAACAAAAAGGTGCAAAGGTTTTGCCTGTTGTGTCTGTCGATAAGGCGCAAGAAGGGGACAGTAGCGATGTTGAGGATGGGGTAGGGGCAAATGCTGGTTTTCTCGGTCACCGGACGGGGAATTGCAGGCAGTGGACGCCCGTTTTAGAGACCATCTCGGAGGAGCTTTAATATTACCTTGTCTTTTTGCCTTCTTCGTTATACCAAGTTTGTCGACGGAAGGAATTCTTAGCTGTCAATAGACAAACTGATACATAGAAATCATCAAAGTGGATCCAAACTGTTTAAAACCCCGAAAAAGTCCCGTCTGCAATGAAGATATGATGAGTGCATGACCCACTTTGCCAAAGTTCAACTTTTGTAAACAAACTTTACCATTAGTAATTTGTAATTCAAAATTTAACTTAGTCTGAAAAAAATCTAATAATATTTTATTGTAATTACATTGACATTATTTTTAATTTCTTTAAATGTTTGAAACTACAGTATAATTAGTAATCTGCAATTTCAAACCTTCTTCTTAATTTGTAATGACATCTTTGATCCTACCTATAAAGTATGTGTGATGAGAGGCTCATAACTTCGTTCACGCCAAACATAGAATTTCGCCCGTTCACAATCAATAGTAATGCCAGTATCCAACCCCATAAAGCTCGTGACTTACGAATTAGTTAATGTAGTGACGGTCGACCGTTAATTGAGCTCCATGCTGCGACCATTGATCATTCACGAAACTATATCAAAGGAGCGTGTACGTATTTACTAACCTACCACAGAACCAAGACGAGACCACCTTCTCCATAAGTTAGAACCAAGTCCATTTTTATTCCCATCACAAGAGCGAGAGGTTTAACAAACCCCCGACTCCAAGACCAATTCAATGAACACTCACACAACCAACAATGTTAGATATAACACGAATTTTAACTTTAGACTCAAAATCTAGCATAAATTTGTATCAACGGAGATAATATAAAAAAAAAAGTATCTATTTTGCTATTTATAACTCGACAAACGAGCTTCTCAATTGTTTCAATGAACTGCTTTATGTTGTTGACGTCTTTATTTGTTTTTTTTTTAATACATGGACCTTCTAACTGGTTAGAGCATGTAATCATATATTGGCAAACTTCTATCAGAAGAATTAAGCAGTTATTTATAGAAATCTTACATGCTCTCCTCCATTACAAGCCCAATAAGTAGATCTATCCGTAATGGTAAGGCTTCGCTTTTCTTAGTGAACTTTGGCCTATTCAACTAGATCCTGTAGCAGGCTCATTTATTATATTTAATTTTGATCAAATTCAATTTTCTTATTCTTAATTTATAAATACTCGTAATTAATAATTGTCTAATAAAAATTTTAATTCTAACATTTTCCCCCTTGAATAAATATTAGTTACAACGGTTATGATAAAAATGAAAATAATAAAAGTAACTACGAGAATCAATGTAATGGTTGACTAAAATAAAATTTAAAAATAATGAAAGTTCATCATTTAGTCTTGTAAGGCTTTCAATACCGAAAGTATCAAATGCATATGTCTTTGTAGGACACATATCTAATACAATCACACATATCTAATACCTTATTGACATGAATGAGAAAAAATATGGCAAACTACAATAATACATGTATAATCTGAAGTGTATCATTATTTCATTTGTCAATCTCAATTTCTCTAAACTTTGTGCTAAACTACATTAGATAAATTTGTTTTCTGTCATTTAATGCCAAGCTACATTAGAAAAAGAAAACCTTTTATGAGATTAAACACTTATATCTCCCTATGTCTTATAAGATCCATGAAATTATCTATAAATTTGTTTGTGTCCCAAAATGTGTGTGTGTGTGTGTGTGTGTGTGTGTAGATCTCCTTAATTGAATTAGTACAATATGTTTACATACCTTAAGAACCTTAATTTATATAGTTATAGGTTCCTGATCTTATATTAATATAGTACTAAGACCTAGATTTACTAATTTTGACTGTGTGAGTGATATATATGAAATAACTATAGTATCCACCCTTCTATCTGAAGAATGAGAATGAACACTCTCATCAAAATGAGATGGACCAGTCTCATCACAAATATTATGTCTCAGAAACTTAGTTGTTTTTTATTCCATTATTTTAGATTCTCCATCTCTACAATAAAATATGTATCCCTTAGAGTGGTCAAGATATCCAACAAGTAACAATGAGTGGAACGAGAATGCAAATTATTTTCATAAGGATTATACAAATGTATCTCGGTGAGGCAGCCGTATCCACGAAGACGAGTGAGGTTAGGCTTCTACCCCTTCCAAATTTCAAAAGGTTTCTTTGAAACTAATTTATGTAGGACTCTATTAAGTATGTATAAGGCAATCTTTATGCATTTACCCTAAAGGTAATTAGGTAAATTAGTCATGTTCTACATTGACTTATCATGTCTTTTAAAGTGCAATTCTGCCTTTCTGTCACACAATCTTACTCGAGACTATCTGTCATAGTGAATCGAGCCACTATTTCATATGATTTCAAATATTTGGAAAACGAATATTTTTTTCTTTCAAAACCATATGTTTGCCATAATATTTATCTTCATGGTTAAATCTGACAATCTTAATTAAACTTTCCAATTAGTTGTCAACTTCAATCTTGAAGATCTTGAATTTATCAAGAAATTCATACTTTTTTTAAGCAAGAATGTATATCCATAATGGGAATAGTCATTAATAAAAGTTAGAAAATATCTTAAATTACACAATATAGTTGTATAAGGTACACATATATCTGTATGTAGAGTTCTAATCAATGTTATGAATAATGTACCAATACTAGTACTGGATTTAATTCTAGTAGATATTGTACTAGTACCAGTAATACTGGGTGTCGTGTCAAGTTTTTTAAGATTTATAAAATAATCTATAAATTTTTTAAAATTATAAAATGGTCCCTTAATATGTTATACTATATAATTTATAATTTTACATAAACCCTATCTCAAAAAATATAATAACAAAAGTTTAAATAAAAATAGTTTGTTTTTTATTAATATTATTTTTCACATATTTCATACATAAATAATAACCACAATTAATATAAAAAAGATTATTTAATCATCATACAAATATAAAACTAAAAACAATATAAAGTAATAATTTCATCAAAACATCAAATAAAAAGAATAATAAATATTCATGACTCTCTAACAATTATAATTTACAATAAGAGTTCATGCTGAGAAAACAACAAACTGAAAATGAAACTTAAAAAAATATTTACAATTATATTTATATTGCATATATAGAATTTAACATATACATTAAATATACGTAAAATTATAAGAAGACAAGAAATAAAAACCTGAAACTTCATTCAATCAAATACCCAACATTGACCTTAATTCTCATTTAGTACAAAATCCTCATCATTGAAAGAGTCTCATCATCATCTTATATTTTCTTATGCATTTCAATGTCTTTTCAATCATCTTTTTATGTTTAAATACTCAATTTGTTTTCATTCTGTGTTTACATATAGATTAAAGGATTGAACACAAGCATATGCTAAAAGGAAGAAGTTTGACAAAGTTTGGAGAGCCATTTATGGAAGAGAAACCATCAAGGCCATTCGGAGGAGAATTGGAAAAGACCCGAGAAATAACCCAGGGCCACGATCGTAGCATATTTTCCATGATCAAGACAGAAGCTTGAGAATAGGGCCACGATCGTGGGGAGTCAACCACGATTGTGACAGAGAGCAGATAAACTGGCCACGATCGTGCACTAAGGGCCATGATTGTGACCTGCGCGCAGATAAACGCGAGGTCACTTCCAGATTCAAGTTTTCGAGGGAAAACTCCAAGAAGAGAGAAGGACTCTCAAAATCTTCCATTTTTGGAAAACTCCAAGAAGAGACGAGGAACTAGCAAAGAAATTTTTGTTATTTTCCATAAGCTTAGCTATTCTCTTTCAATTTCAATGTTTTATTTTCATATTCATTCCATTAGTTAAAAGCTTTTTTAGTGCTAATCATATTTTTACAGGTTCTAGAATGTTAGAATGAATGTTTGATGGATTTTATAATTGATCTTTATGAATTTTGTAAGGAACCTTGATGTTATTTCAATGGATGTTTATTCCTTCAAGTTTCCAGCTTTAATATTGGTCATTTGAGCTTACTTATGTGCTTTTTTAGATATGAATTTATTGGATATTTAAATGTTTAATGGTTTATGTTATGGGTTTTTGCTTATTTGTGATGCTTTTGATTAATTTGTGCTTCGTAGTTAGGATTTATGCATGTTCTTAGATTCATGATCAATTAATTTGGGTTTTGTACAAGTTATGTGGGCCGAAATTTTTGTTTTGATACAATTAGTTTAGATTTTGTAATTTGGGGTATGATTAGTTATTTTTTATTGTAAAGAGTTTTGATTTCTATTAAGTTGGTGTTGAATTTCGGTTTTTATTACTTCATTTATAATTTCCAGCCATGGTTTTAATTAATTAAGTATGAGTTTCATTTATTTAATTTCTATTGTGCTTAATATGAACATGTGTTTTGTCTTCTTTTGTTTGCAACATTTGAAATAACATTTGCATCCCAACTCCCTATGGTTCAACCCTAGCTTGCTGTTTACTGCATAGTTTGGTAGTTATGAATTTATTATTTGGCAGCTAGCGACAGGCTCTCACTCTCTAACAATTACAATTTACAATAAGAGTTTGTGCCAAGAAACTAACCAACTAGAAGTAAACCTAAAACAAAAATATTTACAATTATAATTTTATTGCATCAATAGAATTTAACACATACATCAAATATAAGTAAAATTATAAGAAGAGGAGAAATAAAAACTTGAAACTTTATTCAATCAAATACCCAGCATTGACCTCAATTCTCATTTAGTATAAAATCTCCATTATTGAAAGGAGCCTCATCATTACTATCATTCAAATTCATTGCACCAAATGATATATCAATACTTTCTTATCCAAGATTATATTCAAGTCACTCTCATTTATCAAACTTGGTTCCTCAGAAACCCAATCTACCAAAAGATCGATATGATCAAGACAAATTGGATCTACAGAACTATTTGTTCTATTAAGAGTCCTAGTAAAACTTAATAATGATAACATCATACCTTTCCCCAAAGTTTTAAATTGTATCAAACAAAGACCAAGTCATTCAATCTTTTGTGCTCCAATCTATTCCTTTTCTTAAAATGTTTATCCAAATGTGTTCCAATTCTTTTCATTTAAATAATTTTTTTTCATAAACAGAGCTACTCAGAAGTTTACCTCTGTAGTCATCAATTGAAGGAGTTTTGTATCTTAGACCGTAAGAGGCAATAGTATCTTCCATAGGCTGATAATAATTAAACTGGGCAGTATTGAATACTATACCTGAATCATACTACCATCTAGTTATTGCCATATCCATATCTATATCCATATTATGAACTTTTCTATATTGTAAGGTACTATAAATTAAAAACTAGGCTTCAGGAGTTATTTATGATGTGAAAAAATAAGAAACTTGTCTTCTTCTTTTCCTAACATTGTTGGGTTTCGATCATGTATCTCATACATAATATATATCAAAGATACGCAGCAGAAATAAAATGGAACCTCAAAAATCAGATCTACTCGTGCATATAGATATAGAAAAATAAAAGCATGAAATGTAAGATGTTTACATACTTTTATGATGATCTCCTTCATTCTTTAATTTTCTCCGCGTTGGGTTGTCATAAACCACAACAATCAATGCATACTGTCTCTAATGAAAGTCCACAAGAAGATAGAAGGATGAAACCTCACTAGGAGATGGCTAGAATTCTTTCTTTATGTTAGCAAAGTTAAGAACTCTTGAGAGAGTTAGAGAGAGAAAGTGTGTGTGTAAGAAAAAGAACCTTTTCTTTTCTTTTCTTGTGTCTTACACAAGATGCACGAAAATCATCTCAATTTTCTGCACCATTTGGCTTTCCATAGCCCTAATCACTAATGGAAAGTTATAGGAAGTTAATGATCATAAATAGCAAGCATTAATGGAAGTTATAAAAAGTTAATGACCATGAATAACATGCATTAATAGAAGTTATGGGAAGTTAATGACTATGAATAGCATGTAGCATGCATTAATGGAAGTTATGGGAAGTTAATGACTATGAATAGCATGCATTAATAGAAGTCAACAACACTTGTTTCTAATTCATTCCATGCAACATTTTCTACCATGATCACATCAAGATACAATCCCTCAACACTCTCTCATATCTTGAATCACCATTCAAGACTATTTTACTCATCCTTCAGATCTCCTATGTGTCTAACCCATTAAGTTCCCAATTATGTTGGTCGTTTGAATTAACACTTAATTCAAGTAAGTCAAGAGTGATATCTAACAACACATCATGACCCCCAATTAACCAGAAAGTCAGTGGTTTGACTACGAACCCTTCAATACTCAATGTTGCCATGCAATTCGTCCTTTCACCATCTATACTCTACTTGGTTCAGAGTATGGTCAAAGTGTCAACTCTCACTAGACTAACTACGTCACATCTAGTTCAAGTGTTATTGGATCTTGTCCTGAGGATCTAATTACTCTATGTATCATTGAAGACTTTCTAGCCAAAGACTCCCAAGTAATGACCCCGATAAGAGGTCGTGGGTATCATCTCCTTCTATCAAGAGTGGTGAATACTTTATTGGCTACTCAATTACCTCTGAATACCTCAAGTTGTACCTAATCACCACCCTATAATGCACCCCTAAAAGGCGCCGATGAATGGAGTCAAAGCACAGGATCAGTATCCGAGATACCCTTAAGTATCTTAAGTTAAAGGATACTTGCATCATTGCTATAATGAGACTATCAGTGACACTGAAATAGAATATCCGTATGATTGTCCAATAGTAGGTTAATCCAAGGTACTTACTACCCTTAGTAAGCATCCACATGTTAACTCTAAATAACTCATGTCTACAACATATGAGATTTACTATTTGATCTAATCAAGAAGTATAATATGTGTTAGTTTATCCGGATTAATAATATCCTATCTCATTAATCCTATAACTAAGGAAAGTTTAGATACTAACATAATTATATATGATAGGAATTTCATTATCATGATCTCGTCATGATTTCCTCCATGCTATGTTTTGTATAAAGGACTTCATTAAATCAATTTAAGATCAACATCAAATCCATAAACTTATGAACATTGAAATAATGAAAATGCCTTTATTAATCATAAAATGATTTGTACAATAAGTGTTAAAGGTGATTGCCTTTAGAGCACTTCTCTAACAAACATCAAGTACAACATTCCCTTTTTGTTAGGTAAGAATACTATCACCTTCAACATTTCCATTATAATCTTGATCACCAACTAAAGAACTTCCACTACCAATTTCCTAATTCAATCTTTGCCTTCTATCTTTGTCATATTGATACTCTTCAAGAAAAGTCTTCATTTGCCATTTAACATAATGGCTCACTTTTTTACAAGGCTTCACATCACCTTTAACCCCAACTAAATGCTTCTTTAATCTAGCAACTCCTCCACCTTTCAAATGCTTGTTACATAATAAACAAATGGTATAGTTCTTCATTCCAGGAACCAATCCTGTATAAGCTCAAGCTGGATCATTGAATCCTCCTGACGTGATTGAATTATCAAGAGTATCTGATTTTCCTTCTATTTATCTATAACAATAAATGAAGATATATATATATCAGAATTAACTTAATAAATTTATGTCGAAATAAAGTTGTGTAAAACAAACATGAAGAAATACATCGATAATAGTTTCTGAATAACTTATGTTTTTTTTCTAAACCCAAACATCAAATATATACATTGATTACTGTATTTTTACAATTATAACTCATTTTGTGTGATTATATAATTCAAAAATAAGATCACAAGTATAAATAATTTTTTTGTATTTATATAATTCAAAAATAAACTTACAAATATAACCTAGTTTGTATGAATATATAATTCAATCATAAACTCCTAAGTCACAACAATAACTCATTTTGTCTTATTACATAATTCAATTTATGTAATCACATAATTCAACCATAAACTCTTAACTATAACTTATTATGTTATTTAACCTTAACTCTTAACTATAACTCTTAACTATTAATTAGTTGATTAAATAATCCAATCATAGATATAAACTCACAACTATAATTCAATTTTTATAATTACTAATAATATAATTTAACCAAAAATTAACTAATCCATTTGGATTATTACAAAATTCAATTTATAATATATAACCAAATTTAAAATAAAGACTAACCTTTCATTCTTATTTCAATGTATCTCATTCTCAAATTTCAAACAAGAACAACTTCAATTTCATCATCCAATTCTAAATTTCAAACAACAAATGAATCACCTTAAACTCAAATTGATAATCCAATTCAAAATTCTAGTTCCCAATCTTCACAAAAAGTCAAAAATACAACAAATTCTAATTTCCAAATGAACACAGTGATAATTTTATGAATGACACAAATTCAAACTTCCTTTTCATTATTCCACAATCACAAATTCATAATTCACAATTCATAAGCCATCCATGATAGATGATACATCACATCCACAATTTGGCAGGTCCACAAGCCTATAACTCAAATAATCACACACGCTCTCGCAATTCCGCAATCCACACACACACGCACAAGCAAAATGTAACTTTGGCTTAAGCTTACAAGTGACAAGTCACAAGTCACAACACTGCAATTTTAAATCACAACACAAGAGGGTGATGATTAGCAAGTGATTGACGACTGGCGACAACTAGTTATTGGCAACGACTAGCGACAGGTAGAGGAGAGTAGCTTGCTTCACGAGCTAAGGGTTGCAGGTGTGGCACCAGGGGAAGGGGAACAAAGGGAGATTGCTCCTTGCAAACAACAAATGAGCTGCAGGTAGTGGGTGCCACGCGGGGAGGGGATGGAGGGATTGCTGTTAGGTCTAGATAATGAATGGTCTGGGTCCTTTATGAAAGTTTGATTTTGTTATGTTTTTTTCACATTTCAATCCCTCAAGTTTTTTAATTTCACATCAACCTATACGATAAAAAAATTTCAGTATCGACCAGTACGAAATCTACTAATTTGATACCATTTTCTACCCATTATAGTACCTACCGGCTTGGACAATACAAAATTCTTAACGTTAGTTTTAATAAGCTAAAATCAAGAGTTGCCCCTTTTTTCTTTATTTTGGCCAACTTATCCTACAACAGTCAACATTTGTTTTCATATCATCATAATCTAGAGTTGAGAGAATATTATTCTTTACCAATCTCTCACCCTTTTATCTAGAAATGTAGCTCAATCTTTTATGCTATAATATGTATGATTTTTCTTTTATTGGGGGGTTTTTCTAGTAATATGTTTGGCAATATATAAAGAAGCATATATATCATTAGAGGTAAAAACACATTTTGTATAAACTATCTGATAAGAAGGTCATACCAATATGTTTTGCATTAAAAAATAATTTTACAATTGAATTTTCAAATATAAAATTGTAACCTTCTTTATCCAAAATAGATATAGAAATCAAATTTAATCTAAAAGATGACATATAGAATGTGTCATACAAAATAAGTTTGAACCCTATATCTAATTTCAAACACACCATCTCCTATAGAGCTTACGTTCACTTCTTTGTTATTTACTACCATTAGTTTTTCCTTTTTTTATTCAGTTTTCTCTTTATCATGAACCCTATATTGTGGAAACAACATGATTATAAACTCCACTATCTAGTCACTAAGAATGTGATGTGGCTATAGAAACATTATATTTATGTATTATACAAGTTGAGAAGTTACATGATAGCTTCTGACTTTCTTTCTAGTTTTTGTATTTTTGGCATTTGAGCCTATTTCCCTTCTTTTTACAGGAGAAACATCACGTACTTATACTTACTTGACCCCTAATTTGTAACATCTCATCTCCCATAGGAAGGGTTTATTGGTAATTTGGGACGGGTTAGGAGTATTGACTTAGGTCTCGGCATGAACATACA
>JAOSBK010034575.1:0-24721 GCA_027568895.1 Erythroxylum shatona | reverse complement strand
AAATATATATAATTTATTATTAATAATATAAAAATATTATTATTAATTATTTAATAAAATTTATTATATTAAATATTTCTATATTCTATTTAATATATTAATATTATGATTTGATTTGAGTAGATATTAAGAAGAATTATTGAGGGTATATTAGGTAGTATGTATTTATTAGCTTATGTTCCATTTTAAACCTTCCAAATCGAAGGTTTCTTATTTTTACTGTTTAAGATATAATGGAACGTAACATGAAACTATCAGCTTCTATCCCAATCTATTCCATTTTATTATAAAATCTTCAAACAAACAATAGAAATATGTTACGTTCCATCTTATCACATTATTAACCCTCAAACCAATCATAACCTTGGGGCTTTTCTCGGTCAATTAGTTAGGCCTCTAGACAGTCTTCTTCACAGCATCCGATCGTAACAGGAAGAAAAAAGACGACGAAAAGCCTATGGATTTTGTCGAAAATCTACCTGATAATCCACTCCTTTTCATATAAATGCATTCCTCGCAACATCTCTGTTTACTACCTTGTTCGATCACCGAGAACATCGGATCCAAAGAGTGCGTTGAAGAAGAGGTTAGAAAGATGTATAATGGCCTATGATTGGCCGGACGTAACTTATCTGGTGGAGGATAAAGGACACTGTGCGTGTAGATATTTTATCAATGTTCAGTTAAGGAGGGAATTGGGGTTTCGGATTGTCTTAAAGTTTTGTTTCTTCCTGGGATCACTCAGTAAAACTGAACTCGTAGAAAATTCAATAGAGATGCCGCATCGGTAGAGAGGAGGAGGACGAGAATTCACAGGCAGCCTGGATTACCATTTTTCAGTTGATTGCAATTTTTCCAGTTCCTAATTCTCAGTTCTATCTCAATCACTTGACTAATTTCTCTTTCAGGAGTAATATTGCTAGTGATAAGAACCATATGCTTGTTGGACTATCTTGTTTATCCTTCTGCCTAATATAATTTATTGGTAATTGAAAGTGATTTTCAACTTGGTTCTTGCTGTCTTTGCACTCAAAAAGGTGGAATCGCCCACCCTAAGCGCCCCCACACTCCGGCCCAGCAGAGTTGTGAGGGAGATAAATCACGGTTTAATCTCACTTGCTGTCTTCAATGCAGTTTCATGGGACTTTTGAGCTTGGCTCCTGTTCAGAATAGAGTAATTACCGTAATTTTCACATTCTTCATGTTATGGCCTTGCTCCTAGCGTGAAGAACTATGTCTATCAAGCTATTTATGGAAAAGTTATGTTACTTGTTGTGTAGTCTGAACATACAGGTAGAATAAGTTTTTACATCTAAATCAGTATCTTGTCAAGTGAAATGTTCTATTACTTGTGTGCTCATTTTCACTCCTTACACTTTGGAGATATTACTAGGGAGCAGAGTATTCAATGAGAAATGAGTAACTGAGCTCTTGGACTCTGTTGAACTATTTTGGTAGCCTGTGTTCAGCAAGAGGAGACAAAGGCTCCTAACTGAGGAAATTTCTTGGTTGCAATATGGATGCCAGTGATGCATGTGATACTGCATGAAATATGTAGTCTCCTTAGAACTCAGTTCGAATTGCCCTGTGCTTGTAACCGTTGGCCAAGTTATTGTGATATGTACTTTTCTGATATAGAATCCTGTTGGAAGCTTTCTTTTACAGGTTTGATATCTATTTCTAGGTGTTTATATTTTTTGTTCTGTAATCTTCTTTTTATTGAAGGTGATTTTCTTTGGTTCTTGCCATCTTTCATGCAGCTTTATGGAGCATTTAAGCTTGATCCCTGTCCACAGGAGAGCAATGAAGTATCATAATTACCTTAGTCTTTATGCAATGCCCTTGATGGACCACTGAAGTTGTGCATCTAAATCAATAATGTCACCAAGATGTCTGGTATTACAACTTCGGAGTTTTGCTTTCCACTGAGGTTGTTGCTTGTTTTATCATATTCTGTTAGCTACTAATATCAGGTTCTGCTATTACACATTTTGATGGATCACTAATCTTATGTTCTATGAACAAGAAGATTTTGCAGCAAATTTATTTAATCAAAGATGATAAAAGACTGATTCTTTATGTACTTCTAAAGTTTCATAGCAATAATCCTTGCACTTGGCACCAGAAGAGGGATTGCTGAGTTTATGATCTAGCAGAATCTACATCACTCATTCATAGCTGTGTCTTTGCAGGAGTAGGACGTTCACATAGCTGTTCAATTCCATAGTTAATGTTTGGCTTCACTTGATCAAATTGTAGTAAATGAATGGCTGTGATCAATTGCACAATCATTGTTTTGCAGCTAACCTCCATTTTTGGTGGATCACCTGCCAGTGGTCTGTGACTGCATCGTCTTGCATGCTTTTGCATCTATAGATTTCGGTTCACCAGATCAAAAACAGTATTTTTAATGTTAATAATACTGTCTCGTATTGAAAAGAGAGAGAAAAAAATTAACATATAAGCCTAGTGAACTATTCGACTTATTGCCAATTGGTTTTAGAATGGAACCTCACGTGAGCTTGTGTGTGATCTAACTAGTCTTCTTATATGAGCCTGTAAGTCTATTGTAAATTTCACATGGTATCAGAGCAGATTTGATCCGGATTATTAATTTTTCGGTTGTCCGTTTGGATGTCCAGTCTCAGCGGTCCAGTCCGATTACCATTGTGTTTATTTGAAATGACTACGGAATGTCCAGTTTCAGTTGCACTTGAGAACTTACATGTGAATGTCTCATATTGGAAAAAAAGAAAAGAAAACTAATATATAAGTTTAATGGGTACTTCCCCTGTTGCTAATTAGTTTTAGAATGAAATTTTATATGAGTTTGTATATGTAGTCTAACTTTTCTTCTCGTATGGACCCGTAGATTCACTGCAAAATTTCACATTTACCTGCTAAAGATAAGATTACTTATTATTAGGACTTTTCAAATTAAACGTATCAGCGAGATTTTCAGTCCAACCGTTGTTATATATTTCAGTTCACCAAGTTTTGTTCGCTTTCTTCGTCTAATAGGCCATGTAACTACAAGGTTGCTGGATGACGACTACCTCTTGATCCGTTGTCAAGGCCAGCTTAAACAGGTGCTATGGAGGCCAACTGGAAGTGACAGCTATTGTTGGCGTACAGCTATTGTTGGCGTTGGCTTGTTACTAAGAAAATTCAATTTAGTTCTTCAATTACTTATTTTCGCCATTATCAATATTATCAAACTTATGATTAATCATATAAATAATTTTAAATCGATCAAATTTGAAATTATTGTCAAAATTATTTAAATTAAGCGTCTGTTTGATTGGACTTATATTTGTGTCGATCAAGTTACAACGAGAAATAGTTAAAAATAACCATTTTTTTATATTAGGAATGAAATTAATGAATAAAATTGAGTTTAACAAAATTTATATTTAATAAATTTTTTAACACAAATAAAAATAATTAGATTAAATTAAATTTAATGAATTTAATTGAGTTTAACAAAATTACTTCGCGTAATTTTTATCTACGTAATATTTTTCTGTAATAGTTGTGCCTTTTTCCCTTTGTATCATGCATCACTCTTATTATTGTCTCATTTGCATGTGGGTCTACCGGAAACAGCCTCTCTACTATGTAGAAATAAGGCTGCGTACTATCAGACTTCCTCAGACTCTGCTTTATTACGGGACTTCAAACTGGGTGTTGATGATGATGGGATTATACTTTCATCAAATTTATAATCAAATTTGAGTTTTTAAAATAAAAAATTGACTTTAAATATAGATATTAAAAAAAACTCAAATTTGTGTTAGCACTAGTTTAAACATATATTTAAGAAAATTTTATTTATTATTTAATTTCTATTTTTAATGTAAATAAAGGAAATTTTATTTTATTTTAAAAGTAGAAATGAATATTTTAATTCACAGTTTTAAAAATTATTAAAATTAGTTTAATACTTAAACTTTTATTTTATATTACTTTATATTAAATATGATTCAACATTAATTTCTATTAATGACTATTTTTGAATTTCCTTCATTCCAATCTAATCTTAAAATGAGATTAAATTTTCTGTTTCGATTAACCAGTTTTTACCTTGTTCGTTAAATCTCATTAACACGTTTATATAGCTAAATAATCTTTCGGCTAATTATCCCTTCACCTATTCCTTAACCCTCTTAATTACACTAATCTTCTTATTCACTTCACTATCAAGTACATATTTCATGGTCTCTACCTCGTAAATCATCTCTAAACACATATTTATTCAAAACTTAAATGATTACAACAGAAAACAAATTATTATATCCACATAGTGAACTTCTCTACAAACGAAGGAGATTTTATTGGTCATCCTAGCATAAGAAATTTCTGAAATTTCATGTTATATTCTAAAAAGAATATTGAAATTAAAAATGAGGCTAGTACTTGGCAACATTCATATTTTACTCGGGAGTAGCAATGATAATGGGCAAGGCCGATTTTTTTTAAAAAATTTTCAAAAAATGACGTCGTTTTGTTTCTCGTAATCGGAGCTGGATAACTCTAGTCCGATCAATCGAGCCTAGCTCGTTAACTTCGAGCCAGGCCAGGTTAGGGTCAAATTGTTAGGCCTACTCGAGTAGACTTGGCAAAAATTGTTTAGTTCAAGTTGAATGGACTTTAAGTTAGGTTCAGATTCGTCGAACTATCTAATTTAACCGAACAAAACTTAAAATTTTTAAATGAAATCATGTCATTTTTTATTTTTTTAAAATTAAAAAATGTATTTAATCATACTCAATCAAAGCTTAATGAAGTTTTGAGCCATGTCATTTTTAATTTTTTAAAATTAAAAAATATGTATTTAATCATACTTGATCAAATTCTAATTAAGCTTTAAGTCACTTCAGTTCAATTAAACTCGAACTTAAGCCTAAAGCCTTAGACTTGATCAGCCTTTGATCGAATCCAAACTTGAACATATATTTTTGAGACTTAAATTCAATTAGACTCGAACTTAAACCTGAAATCTAATCAGACTTTAAGTCAAACCTATGTTTAAACACATATTTTCGAGACTCGAATCTTAACTAGACTCAAACTAAAGCATGAAGTTTCAAAACTAATCAAGCTTCAAGTCGAACCTAAAATTGAACACATTTTCTCGAGTCAAACTCAAGTTTGGAATCTCAAATTCGATCAAATTTAAGTGTCATTTCGCATTAGAACAAAAATTTTTAGATAAAGCTTATACTTGAGTGGACCCAAATTTGACCATTCTATACCAATCCTATTTGAGAGTTTAAGGACTTTCTTTTGTTGGAATGTTATCAAGAATATTATAATAGAGATGCCTAAAAAGACTTTATAATATTGACATTTATTTGTCTTATTATAATATTGACATTTTTTAATCTCTTTTCTAAAAATTATAGAAATTGTACATATAAGTGAATATATTGTTAAAGTTGCTTCTCATCCTTCACAACAATTAGGTTTGAGTAATAAAAAAGAAAATATAAATTTTCTTTCTTTAATTAAACGTATTTAATGCAGTCTTCTCTTTTTATTTTATAAAAAGATCGTTTCGGTGGTTCAAATATATGAACTTTTATTTTCTTTTAATTCAAGAGAAACCCCACAGGTAGGCTCAAGGAGGCACATCCCTTTAGGGGTCCAAGTTGACCATACCACCCGTAGTTAAAACCCTCCGGCTCTTATAAGAGGGACTAACATGAGATCGAATTTAGGATCAGGCTGAAGCCAAACCCCGCTCGCAACCATCCAACCACGCCTCGTTTAGGGTACTTTTTAATTACAAAGGAGTAATTTTATCGATTGCTCTAAGATTCGCCCTCAATCATTTAAATTAATAATAAATAAAATTAATATATATCAAATATTACTAAGCATGTTTAACGAGAGGTACCGTGGTGTATGTTATTTGTGGACGATATTATCCTGGTGGATGAGACAAAGAATGAGGTTAATGTCAAGTTAGAATGTTGGAATCGAAAGGTTTTCGAATGAACAGGTTTAAGAAGGAATATTTAGAATGCACCTTTTCGGGTAGCCAAATGGTACATGAGGCGGAGGTAGAAATTGGTACTGATATCGTACCACAGAAATCGAGTTTCAAATACCTAGGATCCATCATTCAGAGAGATGGTAATATCGATAACGATATAGTATATCGTATTAAATCTGGGTGGGTCAAATGGCAGAGTGTGTCAGGTATTCTCTGTGATAAAAAGGTCCCTATAAGATTCAAAGGGAAGTTCTATAGAATGGTAATTTGGCCAACTATATTATATGGTGCAGAGTGCTGGCCTACTAAGCGTTGACATACGCAGCAGTTACTGGTAGCAGAAATGTGAATGCTTAGATGGATGTGTAATATTACTAAAAGAGATAGGCTGCGGATTAGGGTAGTGAGAGTCAGGCTACAGGTGACTAGTATAAATGACAAGTTGAGAGAGAAAAGACTTAGGTGGTTTGGACATGTGAGCAGGATGCCCTGTGATGTTTCGGTTCGCTAAGGCAAGAGAATAAACCTTAGTGACTACAAGAGGAGAAAAGGGAGTCCTTACAAGAACTGGAGGGAGGTGATCAAGAAAGATATGTTAGAGTTGGCCCCTACCGCCGCAGTGATTAGAATTAGAACAGTCTGACGTGATAGAATAAGGGTAAACAACATACCATAGAGTCCTCGCGCCTCTTCCTTATCGCTTAGCTTTTTTTTAGGTGTATGGGGAGATTCTGTTGTAATTTCAAGTGGGAGAGAACCGATTTGGATTGAAATGGTTGGGAGCTCTATTGTGAGAGCACGATTACTGGGCCAGAACAGGGACAGTTACAGATTTTGGGAAGGAGAAGAGATAGAGAGAGAGGCAGAGGAAGGAGAGAGAAAGGCTAGGAATCTTTCATTGTTTAATCATAGGGAACAATTCCTGCTATAGCTGTTTATACAACGTTCGATAACAGAATTGCCTATCTTTGCTGCCAGCAATACACGCGTGAACACATTTTCTCTATTTAATTATTTACTACTAGATTAAATAACCCCACATATCCAAACCAACGAACTCAAGTAGCAGCCCAAGTAGTAGCCCACTTGTTCCATATTTGGCCCTATACACTTCGTTTCTTCTTCTTCGCATTCTTTAAGACCGTTGTCTGTAACAATTTTCCCTCCTCCAAATTGTCCTTGTCCTCAAGGACAAAACCAGGGAACCTGATTTTAAATTCCTCCGCCAGCTCCCAAGTAGCCTCTGCAGGGGAGAGACCCTTCCAGTGAATTAACCACTGGGCTACAGACCGATGCTTGCGCTGCACCATGCGTTTGTCCAGAATGGCCAGAGGTTGAGGAGCGAGAAAAATGGTTAGATCAGGAAGCGCAGCAGCAAGAGGATGCTTACCCCGGGAGCGCTTGAGTTGCGACACATGAAAGACGGGGTGAATATCCACCTGCGCTGGCAATTTCAACCTATAAGCCACTTCTCCGATCTTTTCTTCAATCACGAATGGTCCATAATACTTAGGAGATAATTTGTGATTGGTGTGCGTTGCTATGGATTTCTGTCGATAAGGTTGCAATTTGAGATAAACTGCATCGCCTACTTGGAATTTCCTTTCTGTACGCCCCTTATCTGCTAATTGTTTCATGCGATTTTGAGCTCTGTGGAGATGAAACTTGAGGTTTTTTAACATTTCCTCCCTATCAGTTAGCAATTGGTCTACTGCAGCCACTGGGGAATCTTTAGGGAAGTAAGGAATATGTAGTGGTGGGGAAATCCCATAGAGTGCTTCGAAGGGAGTGGTATGGGTTGCAATGTGATAGTTGGTGTTATACCACCATTCTGCAAGAGAGAGCCACTGATTCCATTTGGTAGGATTGTCACCTGTCATGCACCTCAAGTAAGTCACCAAACAGCGATTAACCACCTCTGTTTGGCCATCTGTTTGGGGGTGATAGGCAGTAGAATGGTGCAGCTCAACACCTTGGAGAGCAAACAATTCTTTCCAAAATTTGCTGAGGAAAACAGACCCTCTGTCGCTGACAATCGAAGTAGGTAACCCATGTAGCTTAAAGACATTATCCTGGCAGACTCTGGCCACCAGTGGAGCATCATAAGAATGTGGTAAACTCATAAAATGAGCATATTTAGTGAGTCTATCCACCACGACCAGTATAACTTCTTTCCCTTGTGATTTAGGTAGTCCACCTAAAAAATCCATACTGATATCTGAAAAAATGGTTTGAGGGATTGGTAATGGCTGCAGTAAGCCTGGGTATGCTACTGACTCGTGCTTATTACGCTGGCAGATTGAACATTCCTGTACATAGCACCTCACAGATTTTTGCAACCCCTTCCAATAAAAAAGGCTAGAGACTTTCTTCAAGGTCACGGCCATGCCTGAATGACCACCCACAGGAGAGTCATGGAAATAAGAAATTAGTTGCCGCTGAAGTTTAGAATCAGTACCCACAATTAGCTTCCCTTTTCTGGTTAAAGACCCATCTTTCCAACAATAGGCAGGATGGGACATAGGATCAGCGACTAGGCCGGCAATTATGTTCTGTATATTAGTATCATGCTGCCAACTATCTTGTATTTTCTGAAGTGCATCAGTAGAGTAAGTTGAGACAGCATTGGTTAAGTTCCCCGCTGTGCATTCTTAATAACGCATCAGCTACTACGTTGTCTTTTCCCTTCTTATAGATGATCTCATAATCCAACCCAAGAAGTTTAGCCACCCAAGTGTGCTGGCTGTTGGTTGTTACCCTCTGCTCCAGGAGGTATTTTACGCTATTATGATCTGTCTTTATTTTGAAATGCCGGCCATGTAAGTAGTGTTTCCAGGTTGCTACTGCTTGTAAAATGGCAATCATCTCCCTTTCATAGGTGGACAGCGCTTGATGCTTAGGGGAGAGTGCCTTGCTGATGTATGCAATCGGATGACCGCTTTGGGTAAGTACTGCTCCAATTCCCACACCACTAGCATCGGTTTCAACGGTGAATTCCTGGGTCAAATCAGGTAGGGCCAGCACAGGGGCAGACACCATCGCCAACTTGAGGTTGTTGAAAGCTGTAGTTGCCTCTTATGTCCAGCAGAATGCTCCCTTTTTAAGCAGGGAGGTAAGAGGTTTGCTAATGCTACCATAATTCCTGACGAACCTTCGGTAGTAGCCCGTGAGCCCAAGGAATCCCCGCAACTGTTTGATAGTGTCTGGCAAAGGCCAGTTGACCACGGCTTCGATTTTCTTTGGATCAGTAGCCACACCGTCTCTAGAGACAAAATGCCCCAGGTATTCCACTCTATTACCCCCAAACTCACACTTGGACTGTTTTGCATACAACTTGTGCTGTCTCAAAATAGATAATACAGTCTGCAAGTGAATCACATGATCAGCAGTACTAGCACTATAGACCAATATGTCATCAAAAAACACTAGGACAAATTTCCTGAGATGTGGTTTAAAAATTGAATTCATAAGGTTTTGAAATGTTGCTGGTGCGTTTGTAAGACCAAAGGGCATAACTAGAAATTCAAAGTGGCCGTGGTGGGTCTTAAAGGCAGTTTTATTAATGTCCAGTGGGGACATCCTGATTTGATGGTAGCCTGATCTCAGGTCTATTTTGGAGTAAATAGTAGAACCAAATAATTCCTCTAACAATTCATCCACCAAAGGAATTGGGAACCTATCCTTAATAGTAATGTGATTTAGTGCTCGATAGTCAACACAAAATCTCCAAGAGTTATCTTTCTTTTTTACCAGTACTATAGGAGAAGCAAAAGAGCTCTTACTGGACTGGATAATACCAGAAGAAAGCATTTCATCCACCAATTTTTCTATCACATCTTTTTGAATACCGGAGTACCTGTAGGGGCGTTTGTTGACTGGTTGAGCACCTGAAATCAGAGGAATGCTGTGATCCTGCTCTCTGATGGGTGGTAGTGTCTTTGGCTCTTCAAATACATCAGAGAACTCTTTTAGTACTTGTTGTATCCTGGAATCAACAGGCGTGTCCACCCTTTTAGGAATGCCCATAGAACACAGTGTAGCCTCCCCTGATGCTTCCATATTCAACTCCAAGCTATACAAACGGTAACCAGAGGTTTTAGGAAATTTCTGCAGCAACTTGGATAATTTATCTCTGTCGATGCATTTGATTTTAGAGCCCTTTACTCCTTGAAGAATTACTTCCTGTCCTTGCCATACAAATGCCATCCATAATTTCGAGTAGTTGGAAACTATATTACCTAAGGTAGACGACCACTGGACTCCAAGGACCATGTCACTGTTGGGCAATTCCAGAATAAGGACGTCTGCCATGAAGTTTATCCCCTGCATCCTCCACTGGAATCTTTTACAAACTAATTGACACGTCATACAATCTCCATTTGCAGCCTCTACAGTCATAGTTTTGACTGGTGATACACCCCAATTTCTTCGCCACATTAGCACTTAGGAAGTTGCGCGTACTGCCTGAATCTATGAGAATTTGTATGCACTTCTGACCCACATTGCCCAGAACCTTCATAGTTTGATACCCAGTCGTACCCAATAGGGCATTAATGGATATTTGTGGATTTTGATCTTCTGATTCTTCTATACTTTGTCCAGCATCTACAAATTCATCACTGGCGTCATCGTCCTCCACTTCAGTGACTGTAATCGAATATAGTTTTTTGTTCTTACACTAATGTCCTGGCGTAAACTTTTCAGGACACCAAAAACAAAGGTTTTGGGCTCTTCTCTTATCAAAATCTGGTCGCTTCAGATTGCTGCCCGGGGATATGGTATGGTGCTGTTTAGTTGTGTACTTAGACCTTGGTGGTAATTGGGTCGATGGCTGTTGTGGGTGATGGATGTTGGAAGGTTTGTTTGGAAAGATGGTTTTTGTAGTAAAAGAGGAGTGGTGTTTTTGAATGGGTTGTTTGGTGGGTTCAGGTTCAGGCTCGTTGTCTCTAGCGATTTCATACGCTTGAATAAGAGTTTGTGGCTTCATAATCCTCATCAGCCGTCGTGTGTCAAACTTTAAGCCTGCGATGAACAGGGTCAGGGCCTGCTCTTCACTTAAATCGACCAGATTCCAATACATATCAAATTCAGCAATATAGGATTCAAGCTCTCCTGTTTGCACCAAGTTTTTAAGGGCAGCTAAAGGATCCTGACCAGCAAACCGTTTACATAAGGCGGTAATATAGCTATCCCAGGAGAGGTTATGTAGTCCCACCGTCTTGGTGTAGGCTTGATGCCAGTATAGGGCTAGCTTCTCCAAGTGGAAGGCGGCATACTTGATTTTTTCTACGTCAGGCAGAGGTTCCATATCAAATAACTGATTTGCCTTATAAATCCAGTCCCTGACATCATATCCATTAAAGGAAGGAAACAATTTCTTTGGTTTCTTCAACTTATCAAACTGTGGCCCATAGTGTGGGGATTGATTACTGTAGTGAGCTGGGTTGGGTGAGTGAGAGAAGTTTTGGGTGATTGGTGGGTTGTGTAAGTGTGGGTAAGTCACAGGAGATGTTTGAGAACTAATATGGGGAGTTCGTATTGCTTGGTGGAGTTGGGTTGATGGAGGTGGGGTGGGCAACAGAGGACCCAAGGTTGGGTTGCTGATCGAGCCCTGGGTTTTAGAGTGCAAAACAGCAGAAGTGTTCTGTTGGTCGGTGGGGGTGATGGGTTCCACAGGTGTGGCGGATGGTTTCAGCTGTTGGGCTAGAGCGTCTTGGATTCCTACCATAAGCGATCTCAGTTCAGAGAGTCCAGTAGCCTTTTGGGTAATAGCTTCTTGCAACGCAGCATTGTTTTGCTGCGTTTCCTGGGTCAGCACATCAAACTTCTTCTGAGTCTCTTGGGAGAGGCTGGAATAAGCTTCCTCGAGCTTCTTAACTTCAGTTGATCGTGTGTCTACCATTTCCACAGGCGATGTAGGAGCGACAGCTCTGATACCACTTGTTTGAATTTCAAGTGGGAGAGAACCGATTTGGATTGAAATGGTTGGGAGCTCTATCGTGAGAGCACGATTATTGGGCCAGAACAGGGACAGTTACAGATTTTGGGAAGGAGAAGAGATAGAGAGAGAGGCAGAGGAAGGAGAGAGAAAGGCTAGGAATCTTTCATTGTTTAATCATAGGGAACAATTCCTGCTATAGCTGTTTATACAACGTTCGATAACAGAATTGCCTATCTTTGCTGCCAGCAATACACGCGTGAACACATTTTCTCTATTTAATTATTTACTACTAGATTAAATAACCCCACATATCCAAACCAACGAACTCAAGTAGCAGCCCAAGTAGTAGCCCACTTGTTCCATATTTGGCCCCATACACTTCGTTTCTTCTTCTTCGCATTCTTTAAGATCGTTGCCTGTAACAGATTCCTACGATGAACGTATAAAACTGTGTGATTGCTGCACTCTCAAGGCACTGATCAGGGAAGACTTATAGCACAGCTAGCAACGAGAAAACCTGGTCTTGGCAAGGTGAAAGGTAATAGCAGATTATGGTCACTATCAGGTATATATATGGATTTACTAACAGTCTTTATGTATTTATTCTTTGTAACCTACATCTCTATTATCATGTCACATATGCATGTGGACCTACTGGAAACAGTCTCTCTACAATATAAGGATAAGATTGCATACTATCAGGCCCCCCGACCCTGCTTTATTGCGGAACTTCAGGATCCGATGATGATGATGATGATTGATTAAAACCTCAAAATTTATTTTTAAATAAGACCATATTTTTTTAATTGGATAAAATAAGAATAATGGGAAGAGAGGCCAAAAAAGAGGGCAGAAGTGACAGCTCAGCCTGTTGGGTTGGGTTATAAAATAATATTAAATAAAGACGGAAGCTGTGCACATGTCTTTTTTATTTTTTAATTTATTGTATTATTTTAATTAATTATTTATTTATTGGTTTAGCGGTCTGTTTTTTTAAATTTAAATTTTTTATAATATGCCTTTAGTTTTTGGGTTTACCTTTTCAACACCACACTTCAACGACCCAACAAGAAGAAGAGAGAGAGAGAGAGAGAGAGAGAGAGAGAGAGAGAGACACAATACAACAATACATACAGACACAATTTGATAGGGAGACACAGAAAAGGTCAGGGCTTTTGTAGGAATCCAAGAATCACAGGACAAACCCAGATAGGATTACCCGATTACTCGATCGATCTCTCTTCTTTTTTTCCTTCGAGTTGCATTTTGGGGAGATCTCGATTACCCGTGTCTTCAATACTAGGTGACTCTTATTTTCTACTTTTTCTTTCTTTGTTCCTCGTGATTTTTGTTAAGAACAAGCTTCGATTTGTAATTATCTCAGCTTCTTTTGTCTTGCATTTTCACTTTCCGTTTTGTGTTGAATTACTGATTCCGTGTTTCTGGGATTGCATCTGAATGTGTCTATCTCTGGATTTCTTTCTTTTGTTTTGGTCGCTGAGGAAATGTGGGAAGATAAGATTAATTGATGACTTGATTACGTGTTGTTTTAATTTATATGAGAATGTGTTTTTCTGAGACTTGTACGAACAGAAATTTATACTCAGGCCAACCATTGTCACCGTTTGAGTATAATTTAAGTCTTTTGTGTTTGATACTATGTAACTGACATGTTCTTTGCAATATAGTTGGTCTTCTTCTTTTTTTTATTCTCCAAGATTTCTGCCCCATTGGTTGCTTTCATTGGACAGCTTGATTTCACTAGATGATGGACAAGTGTTGGTATCTGTGGGTTAATTTGTAGCGAACCTAGATTCTCTTAATGAAATCAAGTCCTGCTTCGTGTTAAGGTTGGTGGATAGGACATTAATTGCTTTTGAGATCCGAAACAACAATTTTCTATGTCATACTTGTAAATAGTAATTCTTAGATGGATTGGAGCCATCCTGTTTTCTATGATATCCAAACTCTTCTACGAAAAACTCAAATGTCTCATAGATTTCTTTGAGTCTGTCTTGTGCATGCTTTAGTGTTGTAGGTAATGCATTAGTGCGTTGTTTTTCGTTATTGTGAGGACATGTGGTAAAGATAAAATAATGAAACACAATCTTATGTTCTTCCTCTCCTACCATTAGGCCTTGGATTTCCTGGCTTAAGACGATATCTGTTGCAGGGGTGCTGTGCCTTGATTATGGCAAATTCCAATAGTTCATCAAATATTCGGAGTTTGATGTATTCTGGAAGGCATGCATTGCTTCCTCCAAAATGCCCATTTCCTGCTGTTTCACCCTCATATGCTGATCATGCTTCTAACACTGTCATTGGACCAAAAGCTGTACAAAAGCCCAGAGAGGGGAACAAAAATCACCAGCGAACTTCCTCTGAGACCTTCCTCTTAGACGAACAACCTTCTTGGCTTGATGATCTCCTTAATGAGCCAGAAACACCTGTTCGAAAAGGAGGCCATCGTCGTTCATCAAGTGATTCCTTTGCATACATTGATATATCTAATACTTCTAATGCGGTTTATGTAGCACCAGATGAGTATGGACATAAACATGTAATGTCAACACCCTTTTGGGGATCTCAAGATATTGATCATCATGGGGAGGTCCGACAGAATGCAAAATATAATGAAACAAGCTTGGTAAAACAGAAGAATAGGCCTTGGGATTCACCTTTGAGTGCTGCAAACCATGCGAGTGGGCTTCTTTCAGCCAGAGAGAATACTCTTTCACGGAGTTCAGGATCACCATGTTTCTCACAGGAACCAGATGGGGTTCCGTCTTCAGCTAGTGAAAAGAAAGATCAGGCTGAATGTGTTCAACATGATTTGAAAACTGCCTCTGAAAAAAAAGATGGTTCCCATACTAAGTCCTCTTCATCAGAGACTGATACAAAACGAGCCAAACAGTACGTATTTAGATTCATTTTGTTTTGTTTTTGTTCCAATATATTAATCGCATTCTTTTTTAGATCAAAAAGAATATATCTGAAAACATTTTCTTTTAAATCTTAATCAACTTTTACATGATAATCACTATCCAAAAATATTTATAAGATTGTGTATGTAACTGTCACATTAATGTTTTATGGAATCAGTATGATTAATTATCAGCTGTTATAGGATGGTGTGGATGAGAAATATGAGAGTCACAATTACTCTATAAACAGGTGGTAAGTACTGGTTACAAGAAACAAGTAAATATTTTTTATCAGTTTCTGTTAAAGATCTTTCTTTTGAAAATTCAATTTATACAAAACTTGTATCAACTATTAAAGTATCACTTTCTTTTCTTTTCTATAGATGGTATATTTCGCTTTGTTCAATATATGCTATATAAAACTTTTTAGGGATTCCACATTTGCATGTTTTATAATAAAAACACAATAAGAAAAAGTGAGTTAATTCAAGGTTTGAATCTTAACGTGAGAACGGGTTGTCTTAATGTGAATTTTAGGGTTATGGTTTGGCATTTGAAATGAATCAGCCCAAATCTGAGGTAACCCAGTCTGCACCTTCCCAACTGGAGCTGATTGACATCTCTATTTAGCTTTTGGCCAATGTTATATTAGGATTAGACTGTCTAGATTTTTAATTATATATATTATACATATATTTTAAATTAGGTTTAAAATATAGATGGCCCAACATTGGCCTCACTTTGCTATTAGTATTGGACATCCTACACGAACTAAAGGGATACAAGTGTTTTTGACAGATTTTTCACTTTTTCCCGGGATCATCTTTGAATTTAACCTTTTATATATAGCACAAAGGATAATTGGAAATTATGAAAAATTTATTTCAGATTTATGTATTGCAGATTGTATGCATTCACTCCAAAAACTGTGTTTGTCTTTTAAGTTTCTGGTCGATGGTTTAGTAGTTATACATCCTTTGCAACTTGCGGCAAATCATTCTCTTTTTTGTGGACACAGCACATATTCTCCACATATTCTCCGCCTTGAAGAGAGAATTTTATTTTAGGCTAACTGTGAGAAGATAAATGGCCCTTATCTAGCATGGAGAATTTTTACAGTGACATGGGAGGCTTCCTCAAAGGCAGTTTGTGGAAAATGCTGCTAACTTCAGAGTTGTAATGGAAGACTAATACCAGTTTTGCTGATAGAACTTGTATTCCTTAATTTGGGACAACAAAGTTTGATTCTTGCTTCATGAGACATGTGGCTATTTGTTAACGTTATTAGGAGTTTTATCATGGAATATTGTGCTGGTGATTTTAGATGTACCAGTATGTCTACTTCAAAAGAGTTGCATACTTATGGTGAAGTGAATCAACTGATATGTAATATAATAACATATGACTTATCCAGGAAAATAACTTACGATTCAATCTATGCAGGCAATTTGCTCAACGTTCTCGTGTTCGAAAACTTCAGTACATAGCTGAGTTGGAAAGAAACGTACAAGCTTTACAGGCAAGTACTATTATATCAGCACTTGATGCTGAAGTTGTCCTCATTTTGACGTATACATGGTTGACATAGAAACTAAACAAAAAAGAATTGGAAGTCTAATCTCAGAATGCATTTTACGACTCAATGCAGGCAGAAGGATCTGAAGTTTCAGCCGAGCTTGAATTTCTCAACCAGCAAAATCTTATCCTGAGCATGGAAAATAAAGCCCTGAAGCAGCGTTTGGAAAGTTTAAAACAAGAGCATATTATAAAATATTGTGAGTTCTATTTCTCAACTTTTTTCAGTTAAAGCTGTTGATATCATACCCCTATTCTCTTTGTATTTGATCTGGTGAGCCAAACTGGTTAGTAGTTTAGAAGTGCTTTTCTCAGAGTATGTTTTAGCTTAGTGACTTCTTTTGCTAGTTTAACCTTTCTTTGTTCTTATGCTTAGTACTTAATAACATTCAGTTCCCCTTTCCTCCCAAAAGGCCCCTTACTAGCTCTATAAGCATGCTTTATGGCAAATTTTTGGAGCGACTTTGCCAATTTATCATTTCACCATATCCTGAAATTGGTGGAGAATGATTTTAAAAAGAGAGAAGAGGGGAAAGCTAGGGTGAGATGCTGCATAACTAGGAGTTAAAGTTTGAAGCTAAAGCAAGTAGGGTAATAAGGATCAATGATATCCCACTATAAAGGATCTGTCTTCTTTTGCCCCTTTTTAGATAGTTAATTTGTCTGTTTCTGAAGATGGAACTTTGTTGAGTATGCTTTCAGTGGAGCATGAAGTTTTGGAGAGGGAGATTGGAAGGCTGCGAGTGCTGTATCAGCAGCAACATCAACAACAGCAACCACAACCGATTTCTGGCCATCGTCGTACTAGGAGCAGGGATCTTGATTCCCAATTCGCAAAACTTTCTTTGAAACATAAGGATGCTAATTCTGGGAGTGACCCTGTCTCCGGGGCACTTCCCATATAAATACATTATTAAGCCGGAGACCTATAGTGCAACTATTTTAGCCCCAACTGATCTACCAAACTGACTGCACTTCCCGATATCCCTCCTGCCAACTGGGATAAGGCTGGGGTCCTCAGTCTTTATCCTGGCTTTATTTTATTTTATTATTTATTTTGTTTTCCTTTTCTCCATTGATAAATTGCGCCTGGTGGTCATTTCTTGGAAGTTATATTTTTAGGCAGATGACTCACCGGAGGTGGTACTGTAAGAAGAGGATTTGGGTTTCACGATCGTTCTTATATTTCCAAATGGATATAATATAGGCATTGTAAGAAGAGGATCCGGATTACACAATCCTCCCTATATTTGCACGTGGATATAAATGTAGTAAGTGACTTTTCTGTTTGAGTTAGACTATCCACCTTCATGTAGAGTTCAATGGAATGAAGGATCTTCAGTGATTTGTTAGGTAGGCTATGTCTGTAATCCCTTATTACCAGCAAACCTTGTTTTGAGGAAATGGTTTCGTTTATATTATCATATTGGTTTCTTGTTTTGCTTTTACTGCTTTGCTTGCAAGGTTTTTCATGATCTAGTCGAACGGATATACATTAATTCATGACAATTGAATCTGTGTATCCATTTCTGTGTTCAGAATTCATTTTAAATGTCTTCAGTTCCTAGGGAGGTCCCATTCATTAAACCCTGTTGCTCTTAAATTTCCATTTCAGGTTTGGTTAGTTTCTTATGATGTTTTCTGGATGCATCAACTTAGAGCTAGTTAGTCCTTTGCTCAGCTAATTGATACATGGGGAGAGTGAAGAGGACTTGGAGGGAGCTTCTTCTTCTTCTTCTTCTTTTTCTTCTTCTTCGTCTTGTGTTGAGTATTGTCCAGCAAACTGTTTATCAATAATCGGAATTAGGATATTTACGGACACAGTTCAAGTCCGGTTCGAAAATCTTTTCTTACGGTCATATCTGACCAGAATAGCCTGAATATTTATTCACCTGTTTAGGAAGGAGGAAGTCTGTTTCTTTACATGAGGATTTTAGAGTTCAAAGCAACTGGAAGAAATGCATGATCCATGTCCATTGATCAAAAGGTCCTTTCTATTTCTATAACCATTCACCAATTCTGAAGCATCAAAACAAGTATCATATCATGTAACCAATACTAGATAACTTTTTTTCCTGAAATCAATAATACAAATATTTACATAAACTTTAATGAAATTGGATAATTAAGCAATAGTATACAAAGATTAAGGCCATATAATCGTTTTTTATTCATCAATTAATAAATATCGAATTTGGTTCTAATCCAAGCAGAGCTCGATCAAGTTCGGGATTAGATCGAAAGCCTTGGGCCAGATTGAGCTTCGATCGGGCTCGGGCTAGACCCGATCATAAATACGTTACTTTTTCTTCATGTTGTCAAAACTACCACATTCTCTCTCAAGAATATATCATTGTTTTCCTAGAAGCTATAACGTAAGTCCTAGAAGAAGCATGTATAAGTTTTGCTTAAGGTAAATATTTTACTATTGCCTACCTTTATATCATATGAATATTAATATTTTTTAAAAATATGTTTAGGTTTTGAGTAATAATTGATAGTGTTGAATATAAGTATCCACAAAAAATTTGATATTAACAATAAAAATATTAATATTATCATCTAAAGTTTGCTGATTCAATTAATTAATAAGTAATACAAATTAACATAATATTAACAAATAATTAAGATTTAACAAAAATAAAAGAAAAAAGTTTAAATACTAAATTTTGATTAGAAATCATTAACTTTTTTCTTTTAAATTGTGACATTTATTATTAATAATTTTTAATTATATTGTCATACACATTTTTTAACATATCAGTTTCTTGTGAAATGACTAAAGAACAACAACGATAATCCAGTAAAAATCTCACTAAAAATAGGATTTGATGAGGTTTAATGTACACAGTCTTACACTTAACTAGTTGAGATGTTGTTTCCTAAATTGTGGAGTAAGTAAATGGTTATGCAAATGAAAATTTCAAAAGGAACAAAAGTTAAGTAACGTAAGCTAATTTAATGTAAAGAAATTAAAAAATGTCAATAATGATTTTTTATATAAATAATTTATTTTTGACTTATAACTTTTTATAAAATTTGTTCAATTTATTTTTCAAATGAGTAAAAAAATAAGTTATTTTACTAAGATAGACTTATAAAAGCATTTGTGAATTATATGAAAATTGGATTTCATCAAACTACAAAGTTTGGTACATTTAGAGATGTCAATAGGCTAGGTCAAGCTCGAGCTATTCCTAGCTTGACCTATGGGCTGGCCCGCCATGGGTTGACTGATTGGGTCGAGCCAACCCGACTTACCATATATGTATTTTTAATAAAATCATAAAAAACGACGTCATTTTTGAAGTAATAGTCGAGTTACGAGTCGGGCCGACCAAGATCAGCTTGTTGTTGGGTCCTTTTTGACATCTCTAGGTACATTTTCAATATCTAACATTACATTCAAAATCAATCATCTCACTGTTTATATTTATAAGAAAAACTATACAAAATTTAAAGTTTGAGAAGTCATGTTTCCAAAATAAGTTACTTTATCATACTTAGAAATTAAGATTTAAAATGGATACTTTCTTTGGGAAAATATGTGACTCAATATTTAATTTGTTGTTGATAATAATGAAAATCTTAGTCTTGGAAATATCAAATATAAAATTCAAATTTAAAAGACAAAAAAGGTAAATTTAACTAGAGCAACAATAGTGTCCGATCAAAGTTTTCCATAAATGCGGGATCTAGAAAGATCTAGTAGTATGTAGCTTTATTTCTATCGATCAGAGAGACTGTTTTCGATATTAAAAAATAAAAAAGAAAATTTAACTATGAATAATAAAACTTATAAATTTAAAACTTAACAAATATATGTGCCAACAACAAATTACTTTAATTGTATATACACAATTAATTACATAAATGTCTGTTAAATAACAAACTCTAAACAATCTCACCATATGACTTTCTATTAAATAATGAACTTTAATACATAAAGTAAATAAGTTGTCTCATTATAATCATATGTAAGAAGACAAGACATTATCTACGTATCATCGGGATTCATACTAATTGTTGTTGTTGTTGTTTACGTCACTTTTAGTTAATTATTAATGACGATCAAAGTAATATTTTAATGGAAATATATAGGACACTAAAAGTAATATTTTAGTGAAAAGAAATACTGATAACAGTTTCCCTCAAAAAAAAAAAAATACTGATAACAGCAAAGTATGAATATATTGATTGAAATAACATATTTGAAAAATCATTATATATTGCTAAATAAATTATCTCAATTCTCATATGAAGAACTACATCCCAAGTACAGACCTTTCTTTTATTTTGCTACCATATATAACATTCACTATAAATATTCATTTCCTTTATTACATATATTTTCTTCAACCAGCTGAAATTTATATCTTATAAAAAAGCCAAATACTCTAAAATAAATAAAAAATATCTATTTCATGTTAAAATTAATTATAAACATGTATTCAATTAAAAAATGGTACTTAGATTTATTTATTTTTATCATAAGAGATATACACGAAACCTTAATTTACTAGTCGAAAAAGGGACACACCGAAATGTCCTCTAGTAAGATAGACAGACAACTCACAGGCAGGTTTTGAAACAGATTGTAGCTCGATTAGTCTCACAGTATACATGTCGAATCATTGTTAACTAATTTTTGTCATTTTAATAATAGTTGACTCAAATACAAATTCTTGTTATCAGCCTGAGTCCTAGTTCATAAATTCCAGCAAAATTCCTGATACTATGGGGTGATCTTCTTCTTCACATTGAAGCTTAAATGCATCAAGGATTTATCAAGTTGGGTTATCTTTTTCGTGATGATCCACCTCAACTTCAAGATACACAGAAGCAGTACACGAAGCTTGAAAGATGTATAAGCAGGTGGCAAACTACGTGACTGCTTGGGATAGGGCGTGAAGGCGAGTAAGGTGAGTCATTCATGGCGTCCAGAGCATCTAAGAGCGCATTGGAATGTGTAAATGTAAGGTTTCAGATCCGAGAGACGAATTTGTTTCAGTTTCAGTTTCATCTTCTTCTTCTTTGTTTTTTTCTTATATATTATTACACATCCCTGAGTGGAGTGCATCTGCTTTACTTGTTCTTGTTTCAACCCGAGAATCTTGCGTATTTCGCGCTGGTTGTTAAACAATCTGAAACTGATTTCTTATACTTACTGAAAATTTTCTTTTAGGGTTCTTTATTGCATTGCCACCGACTCATGGTTTCAGTGCAGTTTCTCCGTCGGTTTCTGAAGCTGAAAGTTAAAAGAGTTTTAATGAACTATATCAGGACTTCGCTTTTTCTAAGGTTTCAGGTTCTCGGATTCAATCAAAGATGCGTTACAATTTCATGGTTTTCCTTGAAAATACCCTGGAATGATTCGAGGATTGATACTTGCTAAAGAAACAGGAAGATTTGTGGTTGATATTTTTAAACTAGACAAGTTTACAGGCGCAGAAACATAGAAAAGAAAGACTGAAACCACAAGCACAGACCCGACATTACTAGAGTTCCATGTACAGTACAGTGCTGTTCAGAGCCGATCTGATCTCTGATACATTCCAGGGCTCTTATTGAAGCTTTTCTACTCCTCTAATACTCGATTCCCTTCCCTGTCACAAGACTAGTTATCAACTTCTTCTTGATATCTTCAGCTATGGCTTTTGCATCATTTGAAACTCCGTTAAGTCCCATCCTGGAAAGTCCAGCACAATAGACCCCATTTTCTCCTTTCCAGTGCTTAGGAAATGGAGTTTTTGGCAGACCCTTTTCATTAAGAACGAAACCATAGTCCTATTGTGAGAAGAGAAGCAAACAACAATCAGTGAAAAGTTGCTTGGAATTGGAGGAAATGAAACTGATATGAACTAATCCGGAAACTGGAAATACTTGGAGCCACTCAGAGGCTGAGCTCCTATAACCAGTTGCGAACACTATAACATCAAATGCTTCCTTGATTCCATTAGTGAACTCCACAAAGTTTCCATCAAAGCTTGCAACTCCTTGAACAACCTACAATCGTAATCATGGCTTGTTAACTAATCATAATCAATATTATTCCAATCCAAGCATATCTAATTTGTTTACCCGAATTGCTCCCTCACGAATCTTCTGTACAGTTCCTACATCGACTACAGGTGTTCTTCCAGTCTCTTTCTTGTACGAAAATGGTCCACTCCGTGGTCTATGGATTCCATATCTGGACAGATTTCCATAAGCAAGTCTTGAAAGGAAGACAGCGATGACGTCGACCAACTTCATCGGCAAGAAGCTGAGCAAGTTCATCATAGTGTACACCAAATCCTTGTTCAGTACATGAAACTGCAAAAACTCTCACCGAATCAGTAACATGTACACACTAAAAATGAAAACTTGGAAAGGGGACGAGCATGTGTGGTGGTGATGTAAGACCGTGTTGTAGGATTGACAAGAGTCCTGCATGCAATTCATGCAACAGATTCTTCTACACACACAAAGACGGAGAGTGAGACAAGTGAAGCAAATGAAACTAACAGCTATGGAGGTTTTGACTTGATGCAGGGAAGACAGACCAAGCATCTTAAGTTGCATGCATGTGGAGAGAAACAAGAGGTCCAAGGGGAGAAGAAGAAGAAGAAGACATTACAGGGCTCCTAACAACTATGGAGGTTTTAGCACCGTAGTTCGCTAGATCATAGCTTATTTCCATTCCTGAATTGCCACACCCCACAACCAGAACTTTTCTGTCTCGGTATACACTGCCATTCTTGTACTCACTGGAGTGAACCATCTCTCCATTGAAGCTCTCCATGCCAGGAAACTGAGGGACAAAAGGTTCGCTATTTTCACCTGTTGCAACAACAATGAAGTTAGCAATATAGGTTTCAGTTTCACTAGACAGGCCGTTTTTGGCTATAATCCTCCATCTTTTTGCTGATACATCAAAAGAAGCAGACTGAACACAACGTCTATACAAAGGTTTCACATCAAAGTGAGCTTGGTAATCGTCAAGGTACTTGATGAACACGTCTTTTCTCATGAAGGTATCAGTATTAGGTGGATACTGCATGTAGGGTAATTCACAGTACTTTTTAGCTAAGTGCAAGTGCAAACGATCATAAGCTCGTTTCTTCCACAGAGAACCAGCACAGTCCTCTTTCTCTAAGATGATATTTGGTACAGAGAGTTTAGAGAGACAGACTGAGGTTGCTAAACCCGAAGGACCTGCTCCTACTATCAACACCACCACCTCCTTCTTCACCTCCATTGATGTCTGTGTTACCCCAACTCTCTCCTTACTTCTGCTATGGTAAACAAAACATCAAAACGTATTTATACTCAACACCACTTTGAATGCTGATGAGACAGGATTTTTGTAACTGTCCATACATAGTTTTGGCCTTCACGTGAATATGGTTTTCATTAGAAACGCATATTCAGGAGACAACACAGACCATTCATTGTACATATAAATATATATGTATTGGCATATGATTATAAGTATCATATCAGAAACAGTCTCCTTCTTCTTCCTCAATATTATACACTTGTAATCACTTCCCTTAACTTGCAGAATGAATCTTCAAGTTCAAAGAATTTTGTATTAATTTCTGTGTTTTTTTATAATTTTTATGTGAGACTTGTCATAATTAATAGCTCTAAAACCGAGGAACAAGGTAGGTAGAAGACAGTCAAAGAGGAGTTCAGCGAAAATAACGTATAACAATAACGTGACTTTGGATTTCGCTTTGCAAATGACTTAAAACACGATGTCTGTAAGAACAAAGTTTGCCAAATTTTAACTTAAAAATGGCATCGTCTTATTTTTAGACAGAATAAAATAAATTAGGATTCAACAGAGGATCTGAACTTGTCAAAGAAGGCATTACAATTACATGTTGTATTCATATATCTTTCTAAATCATTAGTCCTATTTGATTGAGGGGTTAGGGATGAAAAGGGATAGAATGTAACATATTTTCATTGTTTTTTTTTAAGGGTTTTATAATAGAATTAATGAAATATAATGGGATGTAAGCTGAGGCCGGAGGGTTTCATGTTACGCTCTACTCCATCTTAAACAGTAAAAATAAAAAACCTCCGATTCGGAAGGTCTAGGATAGAATGTAGCCTAATAAATACATATTACTTAATATACCCTCAATTATTCTTTTTAATATCAACTCTGAACAAATCATAATATTAATATATTAAATAGAATATACTAATATTAAATATAATAAATTTTATTAAATAATTAATAATAATATTTTTATATTATTAATAATAAATTATATATATTTAATAATA